>CAJQZJ010000238.1:686499-737327 GCA_907164525.1 Lophiomys imhausi | reverse complement strand
GGAGCTCATCCTGAGTGAGCTAACCCAGTCTCAGAAGGATGCACATGGCATCTATTCACTTATAGTAGGATTTTAACTATATTGTACAGGATATCTGTACTACAACCAACACACCAAAGGAACATGGACATAATTTTTTTTTATTATCTTTTTCTTTTTCCTTCTTTTTTTTCTTTTTTCTTTTTCATTTTCCCTTCTCTTTTTCCTTCCTTTTTTGTTGATATTCTTTGTTTTTGTGGGTTTGTGTGTTTGTTGGTCTTTTTTTTTAGTATTCCCCCAGTAGCAAGGAGACAACTTTCACTGGTGTAGAGAGCTGCGATGTGCCACGCCCTAAAGATGGCGCCGGTTTCCGCCTTCCACCAGTCCGACGGTGAGCGCTCTCAGTGGTAAACAAGTCCATATTTGGCTAAGACCGCTGATCTGGCTTGCTTCTGCATATTTGGGCCTCTAAGTTAGCACCACGTGGCTTTACTTGATTGGCTGTTCATTTAGTATTTAGCCTGTGGGTTGGGTTTGCCCGGGCATTCCAAAGACTGTTTTCAAGGGACCTGAATAAACTGCTGGAGAAGAGCTTTTGTGAGTTGCGTCATCCTTGCTGGTCGAGGGGGACGCGACATGTGGTGGCCCGTACGGGGACCCAGAAAAGACTCAGAACTCCTGCAGTCAGGGGCAGCGCTGGTAAGTTCCTGGGATAAATTAGGACAATAAAGTTTCATGGAAATAGCGAACACAAGGTAAAGTTTCACGGAGATAGCGCACAAAAGGTAAAGTTTCGCGGAGATAGTGAACATACGGTAAAGTTTCGCGGAGATTGCGAACAAAAGGTAAAGTTTCGCGGGAAGTTGCGAACTATAAGGTCTCCGGGAGGGAGCAATAAGGACCTCGGTAAAGAGGCAATAAGGTCTCTGGGAGGGAGCAATAAGGACCTCGGTAAAGAGGCAATAAGGTCTCTGGGAGGGAGCAATAAAGTTCCGTGATTCGGACGAGTAGAAGACACAACTAGCAGAGCAAGGTGAGGAAAGCAGAGAGTGCCTCACAGAAATGGAGCGAATGCTGGCTTTGCTGGCCTTTATCAGTTGCTGGGATAAGCTTGGGAGAGATCTAGATTTTGCCTGGGAGCAAGGTACATTGCAGGGAGGAGCACGGCCTATTTGGAGACTTGTTCTTAGTTGTTTAGGAGATCAGAGATATTACAAGGCCATGGAAAAGGCACAAGAGGCATTCGAGCAGTTAAAAGAGGAGCGCTTGGTCAAATCTGGGAAAGATACTTTGGAAGAGGATAGCTCAGAGCCTAAAGAGGAACTTAAAATGTTAACAAAGAAAATGGAGAAGTCATCTTTGAGGAAGAGTTCTGACTGCACCCGGATAGAGCCCTCAGGTCCGCGGCCGCCTGTGTTGGCGCCGCCTTCATATAATGAGACTTCCCCTCTGAGTGATCCTAGTGGGCGGTCATTCTGTTCAAATGTCTGGAGGGAAGTGAGACATGAGCTGTACTACCCTGTCTTTCAGGATGGAGGGGGAAATCGTTATCATGAACCTCTCGATTTTAAGGAAATTAAAGCACTCGCTGAGCCTGTCCGCACTTATGGGATTAATGCTGCTTTCACTGTAGCTCAGGTGGAAGCTCTTAGTCGTTATTGCATGATTCCTAGTGACTGGATGAGCTTGGCACGTGCCTGCCTGTCCTCTGGGCAGTATTTAGATTGGAAGGCTTTCTTGATTGAGTTTGCTAATGAACAAGCTGCTGCTAATCGTGCAGCAGGAAACCCAGCCTGGGATGTTGACATGCTTCTTGGGCAAGGTCGATATGCTCAACAACAAACTGGGTATCCGGCTCGGTGTTTGAGCAAATCAATTTAATCGCAACCAGACCTTGGAAATCATTGCCTAACAAAGGGGAAGTGAATGGCAATCTAACCAAGGTTATTCAGGATCCCCTGGAGCCTTTCTCAGACTTCGTGGCTAGAATGGTTGAAGCATCTGGAAGGGTATTTGGAGACCCTGATTTGGCAATGCCCTTAATTAAACAACTTGTGTATGAGCAATGTACAAAGGAATGTAAAGCAGCTATCACCCCTTATAAGAACAAGGGGTTGGAAGCCTGGATGCCTCAGTGCAGACTGCCGCTACCTTGAATAATTTGTCAGCCAATGTAGCCATGGCCTTGGTTGATTGTGGCAGGTGGCCCAGATTGGCCGTGAGTGGAAAATGACTGGTTTGTATGTGACCTCTGTGGCATATCAAAATTATACTGTAGCTTGCATATTTGTCTAAGCAACTCTCTCTGTATCTTACAGGAAAATTGGTCTGGCGAGTTTGATAAGCTGATGCAGAATCTGAGAAATGCCATCGTGCATGTGAATTTCACCCGGGTTAATGTCTCTGTTGCTGAAGGACTGTCAACATGGATCCTCTGAGCCATGATTCATCTGAAGGAATGGGCGGGAACGGGTGCCCTAGGAGGCATGCTCTTCCTAGTCAGTTTCATTGCCCTATGGTGTATCTGTAAGATGAGGATTTCACAGAGGAGAAGCAATGCCACGCTGGTGCAAGCCTTTGCTGCCTTTGAGGGTAGACAGCCACAGGCTTGGTTGACTGTCCTAAAGGACTAAGCTATCATCACGCTCAGGATGCGAGGCTAAGCACTGCACTTGGGGTCAGCTTCTAGCGACTTCAAGAAGGACATGTTTGATTGCATATGGGTTGGTATCCTAGTTTCCCATCTCTGAGAAAAAGATACCGGACGGGTATGGCACCTGCCTCTTTGGCTACTGGGGGTGGGGTCATTACAATGTCCTTTACATACATATCAAAGACTAGATGCTTGATATATCTACTAGGGATCCTCAACAGACTGCCACCAATCCTTTTGATTTATGGCTTTTGTGTGGAGCAAATGGTAGCTATATGGATTTGGGACCTATACTTATGCTTGGGGGAAGAATTTATCAAAGAGGTACTTTTTCCCTAGGGTCCGCTACCAATCTGGATTTTTCTAGCAGTAGTGGCTCTGGTACTTGGAATTCTTTGTTTCATTCTTACCGCAATAAGACCTTTTCAGCTTCGCCAGTATGTCTCTGGCCTCCTTTTCTGTGGATTGTAAGTAATGGGAGTGCATCCTTGGGTGAAGAAAAGTTAGTATGCACTCCGGGCACATGTTTTTATGCCCTATGCTGGAATGCCACAGCCTTTCCTGTGGCTGTGGTGACTAGAATGCCTCGATATGTACCAGTTCCTGTAGAGGCTCCTAATACCATGATGCTATTCAGGTTTAAAAGAGATTTTGGCATCACTGCAGCTATTGTTACTGCCATCACTATTGCTGCTGTGGGGGCTACTGCCTCAGCTATTGCCTTGTCTAGTTCTATACAGACTGCCAATGCCCTGAATAACATCTCAGTCACTGTGGCACAGGCATTGAATACTCAGACCTCTATGAATTCTCATCTCAAAGGAGGCCTTATGATAGTTAATCAACGCATAGATTTAATACAAGAACAGATTGATTCTCTTTGGCAACTAGCACAATTGGGGTGTGAGTGGAAAATGCAAGGTTTTTGTGTTACTTCCGTGCAGTATCAAAATTTTACAAAGGCTGCTAATTTGTCTAGACAATTGTCAAAGTTCCTCTTACAGGATTGGTCGGCTGAATTTGAAAATTTGATGAGAGAGCTGAGAGCGACAATTGTCCACATCAATTCCACTCGGGTGGATCTGAGCCTGGCTACTGGTTTGACTTCCTGGATTCAGATGGCTATGGATCATCTTAAGGAGTGGGCAGGCCTAGGCTCTTTGGCGATACTGATGATACTAGCCTCTCTGGTTTGCCTATGGTGCATCTACCACATGAGAGCCACACAAAAGCATAATGCAACCATGATTATACAGGCCCTTGTCGCCATTGAGGCGGGCCAGTCCCCTCAGGCATGGCTCGCTGCCGTGAAGTAAATATTCACTAAGCATAGTCCCTACCCACTGAGGTATTCGTTCCATGGATATTAGGGTCTGGCAAGTCAATGACGGAGTTGACGAGTAAGTCTCGGCCACCTAAGACAGGGCAGTCCCGAGTGGGGAGGCTGACCCAGAGACGGGTAAGAGTTTGAGCACCGCCCTCCTACAGGCTCAGGTCCACCGTGAGATCCCCAGATAGGGGGATTACGAAGCCTTTCCAGGGACTTCTACCAACTTTAGAAAAAATAAAAAAGGGGGAACTGTAGAGAGCTGCGACGTGCCGCGCCCTAGAGATGGCACTGGTTTCCGCTTTCCACCAGCCCGACGGTGAGCGCTCTCAGTGGTAAACAAGTCCATATTTGGCTAAGACCACTGAACTGGCTTGCTTCCGCATACGTGGGCCTCTAAGATAGCACCATTTGGCTTTACTTGATTGGCTGTTCATTTAGTATTTAGCCTGTGGGTTGGGTCTGCCCGGGCATTCCGAAGACTGTTTTCAAGGGACCTGAATAAACTGCTGGAGAAGAGCTTTTGTGAGTTGCGTCATCCTTGCTGGTCGAGGGGGACGCGACACACTGGCAGTACTGCCTCGTAGGCCCCCGGTGAATGAAGAGGCTCTTGGCCCTCATATGTCTCCTGATCTGTGGTGAGAGACTGTTAGGCAGGGACACTCCACCCCAGAGGAATAAGAAGCAAGGGTCAGGGGATAGAGCATGGTAGGGTGGGGCTGGGAAGCGGGAAAAGAGGACAATATGATAAGGATGTAACCTGAAGCAACAAACAAATTTATTAACTAAAAAAAAAAAAAAAAAAAAAGGGCAGGGAGCAGGGCTGAAACACTGTGAATGGAATAGAGGATACAGCCATTCGGTCTGGTTTTGCAGACCTCCAGGTGTAGAGAAGACGTGGAGCTAAGGTAAAATACAAGAGAATTGTGGTATTGGCCCATGCCTTTGACTTCAGTGGAGACGGGGGGGGGGAGCACCATAGAGTTGGTGGTCTTATGTGTTCTGGAGTCATACGGAGCGGGGTGGTGAGGGTACATACTCTTGGTCCCACCATTCAAGAAGAGTACACCCTTGGTCCCAGCTCCCAGCACACTGGAGACAGAAACGGGCAGATCCCGGAGCTCAGGGTCAGCCTGATGCAGGGCAAACTCTAAATAGAGAAAGACTTCGATCCAGGAGTGGTGGAACACATCTTTGATCCCTTCAGATGGGAAACACATGTCCCTGATCCCAATAATTAGAGTTCAGAGACACACACATGGGATTTGGAGGGACCTAGGATTGGACGCTACTTACAAAAGGCCTTCTCAAAGCAGGCAGATTGTCCTTTGGGACCTCAAAATATATACACTAGAGCTGGTTTAGCTCCAAGGTGACAGAATGATTTCTTCTTTAACCCGGATTGAAAGATAACGCTTTGTAAGTTGTCAGAAGGCCAAATTTGCTTCAGGAGAAGTACTACCTAGGCCCCCCCCCCCAAAAAAAAAGAGGGCCATTGTCCTAGGGTTGGGATTGGGGCAGGGCTCTGTTCTTATCGTTCCAGGAGAATCGAAGCGTCCATTAGGGGAGCCCAGGGATGGCTGGACAGTGGAAACCTCAGCAGAGAGCAGAATCAGGCACCAAGGAGGACGAGTGACCCAGTTGATTCTGCCTGGCAGACTTCCTCAATAGCTGTCTCTATCGGGGGCCTGCAACCACCACAGCAATCCAATGTCACTGGGACCGTTCAGCTCTACACAATGCCCTGGCAGGAACCTCAGTAAAGCCTGCAAGATCAGCTTCTGCCTACAAAACCCTTAGGTCATCTAAACAGCAGAGAACAGAAGGACTGAACATAAAAGGAGTGTACTAACATTTTTAACCATTTTTTCCATTTGGGTTCGGGCCCCAAACAGGTCTACTACGACCCAAATCAGCAGGAAGTCACTTTAAGAGAGCGACGTCCCATGCCCAGAGGGTGGGGAAGGTGTTTCCCCGCCCTTCTTTTTGGTTATTTGAAGGATAACTGAAAACTCTGATATTTAGGGGAAGAGACTACAAGCTGATAAATGGTCCTGTCTTAATGGGTTTTGGAGGTTAGCCCCAGGGAATTCCTACTTTTCCTTCACTGTGTCCTTCTTCCTCTCCTAAGTAGGAAGTCCTTCTTCCTTCTCCTAAAATGTGAAGCTCTGACCTCTTGGTACCAACCGTCTAAGTAGGAGTGCATGGGCTTGAGAAAAATGAGATATAGATATAGCACAGGAATGTCCAAGAAGAAGGGGCAGATTATTGAATATGCCCTTATACCTTTGTATATTGATACAAAATTAGTAGTTTACTTGGCTAAAGTGGTATTGACCATTGTTTATTGTGCAAACATAAGATTGTATTGGATTACATCGGTATTGATCTTTGTATATTGATACAAAATTAAGATTATAGTTGGCCACAATGGTATTGACACTTGCATATGGATGTAATATTAAGATTGTACTGGGCTACATAGGCATTGATCTTTGTATATTGATACATAATTAAGAGTATATTTAACCACAATTGAATTGATCTTTGTATATTGATACAAATTTAAAGGTAACGCTTCCTAATGGTATCATACCTAGAGATACTTAAAAATAAAATGTGAAGCTCTGACCTCTTGGTACCAACCGTCTAACACGGTCTAGGATAGTTAAGTAAAACAAACTCCTAGTCATGCAAACATGTCACTTTGTTAGCTACTATGACAGTCTATCACAGATATTCTCTAACCTACCCAGTAATCAAGTTGCTAAGAGACAAGCAACATTTGCTTATCTAAATACAAGAGATGGATAGGGCATCTTCAAAAACCCCAAGATATCTGCAGAATATGGCATTCAAAGATGTTATCTTAAATCATGATTTTTTTTTATATCGAGACATATCAGTGCCTGACATCACCCCCTATTCTACTCCAAGTAGAAGATAAGCATCGAAGAACCTCCACTGTAAGATGGTTGAATTAGTGGCAAGCCTATCTCTTGGCATGAAAAAACCCCTTGCACCAACTGCAGACAGACTGCTGTCCAAAAAAGACAAAACTTGGTAGCAGGGAAGTCGACAGCCTAACTCTGCCAAGACAGGGTAGGTAAGTCCTTCATAATCCCTGCTCTACAACAAATGTCTGTCATAAAAACAGGACCCAAAGCCTGAAGATTGATGCAGGAATTTATGGAGAGAAAATGGGAACTGTCCAGGCAGTCACTGGTATGTCCTTTCTTAGTTTTGGAAGCTGCAAGCCCTGCACTTCCTATATAAGCAAATGTATTTATCCCTCTCAGGTCTCTGAGGTGGTTGAAGAATAGACAGCTAGAGTCTCATAGTTAAATTTTGAATTGTTTAGAAATCAAGAGGATGTTATAGAACTAAGAAGATACTCTTAAAAGTGTGTTGCAAGTTAGTATGAATGTTGAGTCACATATAGACCTTTAAACTCAAGGAGATGGTTAGATAGTAGAATGTTAAAGTCAGGGGCCAAATATGTATAAACTGGACATTGGTTAGGTATACTGGGCCATTTAACTCTCATAAATGTGGCATATTTATATCTATTGTTTTGAATAATACTTACTGTAATAAGAGAAGGAACCATCTGTTGGACTGAAAGGGGAAACTTCTGGGGGGAAGAGGGTGGAAGGGCAGGATAGGAAGGGGGAATAGGGAGGGGTTTGTTACTGAGATGTAACTTGAAGAAAAAAAAAAGTATTAAAAAAAAAGCAGGTAACAGGTTTAAAACACTGTAAATAAAATAAAGGTTACAACCCTTCAACCTGGTTTTATAAACCTCCAAGGGTCGAAAATACTTAGAACTAAGTTAAAATACATGAAACGTGTGGTGTTATCCCATGTCTTTAACTTCAGCAGAGACAGGAGGAACACTATAGAGTTAGTTATCTTATAAATTCTAGAGTTACACGGAACAAGGTGGTGAGGGTGCACAACCTTAATCCCATCATTCAAGAAGAGTACACCCTTAATACCAACACACTATATATAGAAACAGGCAGATCTCAGATTTCAAGGTCAGCCTGATACAAAACAAACTCTAAATAGAGAAAAACTTCGATCCAGGAGTGGTGAAGCACATCTTTAATACCTTCAGATGGGAACCACAGGTCTTTGATCCCAATAATTAGAATGCAGAAACAGACACATAGGATTGAAAGGACTTAAGTTTAAAAGCTACTTACAAAAGGCCTACTCAATACAAACAAATTGTCCTTTGAGATCTCAAAATATATACACTAAGGCTTGTTTAGCTCAAAAATAACAAATTAATTTCTTCTTTAATCTAGACTGAAAAATAATACTTTACATATTGGCAAAAAACCAAATTTGCTTCAGGAGAAACATTACCTGACCCCCTCACCCCCCAAAAAAGTGTAATTTTCTCAGAATTAGGATTAGGGCAGGGCTCTGTTCTTATCTTTCCATGAGATTTAAAGCATCCATTCAAGGAATCCAGGGACAACTGGACAATGTAAACCTCAACAGAAAACAGAATCAGACACCAATGAAGACGAGTGGCCCAGATGATCCAGCCTTGCATACTTCCTCAATAGCTGTTTCCATCAAAAGTCTACAACCACAACAACTCAATATCGCTAAGATTGTTAAGCTCCACACACTGTCCCAGCCAGAACTTCAGTGAAGCCTGGAAGATCAGCTTTTGTGTACAAACTTCTTAGGACATCTAAACAGCTGAGCACAAAAAGACTGAACATAAAAGGATTGTCTTAACATTTTTAACCCTTTTTTCATTCTGGTTCGGGCCCCAAACAGGTTTACTACTACCCAAATCAGCAGGAAGTCATTTTTAGAGAGCGATGTCCCATGCCCAGAGGGTGGGGAGGGTGTTCCTCCCCACCCCTTTTTGGTTATTTGATGGATAACAGAAAACTTTGTTATTTAGGGGAAGATACTACAAGCTGTTAAATGGTCTTGTTAAATGGGTTTTGGAGGTTAGACCCAGGGACTTCCTTCTTTTTCTTTTCTGTATCCTTCTTTCTCTCCTATGTAGGAGTGCACAGACTTAAGAAAGATGGGACATAGACATAGTATGGGAAGGACCAAGAAGAAGGGACAGATTATTGAATATGCCCTTATACCTTTGTATATTGATACAAAATTAGTATTATAGTTGGCTAAAGTGGTATTGACCATTGTATATTGTGCAAAATTAAGATTGTATTGGACTACATCGGTATTGATCTTTGTATATTGATACAAAATTAAGATTATAGTTGGCCACAACGGTATTGACCCTTGTATATTGATGTAATATTAAGATTGTATTGGGCTACATAGGCATTGATCTTAGTATATTGATACAAAATTAAAGATAACGCTTCTTAAAGGTATTGTACCTAGTGATACTTAAAAATGAAATGTGAAGCTCTGGCCTCTTGATGCCAACTGTCTTAAACTGTTTAGGATAGTTAAGAAATACAAACTCTTACTCATGCAAGCGTGTCATTTTGTTAGCTACTATGACAGTCTATCACAGATATTCTCAAAGCTACTCAGAAATCAAGTTGTTAAGAGGCAAACAACAATTGCTTATCTAAATAAATACAAGAGATGGATAGGGCATCTTCAAAAACCCGAAGAGATCTGCAGAATATGGCATTCAAAGATGTTTTCTTAAATTAAGATTTGTTTTGATATCGAGGCATATCAGCTCCTGACAGCACCCCCTATTCTACTCCAAGTAGAAAATGAACATCGAAGAATCTCCAGTGTGAGATGGTTGAATTAGTGGCAAGCCTATCTCTTGGCAGGAAAAACCCCTTGCTTCAATTGTAGACAGACTGCTGTCCAAAAAGGACAAAACTTGGTAGCAGGGAAGTCGACAGCGTAGCTCTGACAAGACAGGGTAGGTAAGTTCTTCATAATTCCTGCTCTACAATCAATGTCTGTCAGAGAAACGGGACCAAAAGGCTGAAGATTGATGCTGTAACATATGGAGAGAAAACAGGAACTGTCCATGCAGCCACTGATATGTCATTTCTTAGTTGTGGATGATGCAGGCCCTGCACTTCCTACATAATCAGATATATTTATCCCTCTCAGGTCTCTGAGTTGGTTGAAGAATAGATAGCTAGAGTCTCATAGTTAAATTTTGAGTTGTTTAGGAATCAAGAGAGTGTTCTGGATAAGAAGATGTTTTTAATAGTGATGCAAGTTAGTATGAAAGCTGAGTCAGATATAGAACTTTAAACTCATGGAGATGGTTAGATTGTAGAATGTTAAAATCAGGGGCCAAATATGTATGGGCTGGATATTGGGAATGTATGCTGGGCCATTTAACTCTCATAAATGTGGCATATTTATTTCTGTTGTTTTGTATAGTATTTACTGTTATAAGAGAGGAACCATTTGTTGGACTGAAAGGGGGAGCTGTTGGGGGGAAGAGGGTGGAAGGGTGGTACAGGAAGGGTTAGTAGGTAAGGGATTGTGATTGAGATGTAACTTGAAGAAATAAAAAAATAAAGTATAAAAATACTGGAAAAAAATTAAGATAAAGAAATCAAAACGAACTACAAAAATAGAAAAAGATTATAACCAGAAACCCACAAATTTACAGAAGACTCAAATTGTATACATTGACATTCTTGTTATAATAACTAAAATTATAATGTTTGTATTTTTCCATATGTATATGAATGCACTACAATTTACACCACAAATAAATGAGAATATTGTTATGTACTATTAAAACAATCTCAATGAAATGAACAGAAAATATTTTAAAATATCCTATAGTGTACATTATTAAAACCAAAGTATAGAAAAATCTATAACAGAAATTTAGTGGTAAATTCACACTTAAAGTTATTTGTTTATCATATAAGGAGTTCAAATGCAAGTTGAAAATATTTTTTGAGTACTTTACAAATAATGAATTCAAGATATCTAGCTCTGCTAGTATTAGGAAACACAACCACTTCTTTGATGTTGCTATGGTTTAATCAGAAAGATCCAATCTTTCAAGTAGATTTAGAAACTTGAGAAAGAGGATATAATCCACAAATCAAACAGAAAATGAAACCAATAAATATTAGAGCAGAAGTCAGTGAAATAGCAAACAGAATCAAGAAAATAAACAAATTAAATGCCTTTGAAGCTCCAAAATATCACACAATTGATTAAAGTTTAGACAAAATGATTAAGAAAATAGACCCATATTACTTAAAAGACAACAATCCTATACACAACACAGATTTAAATGGATAAAAATATTATTGAAATCCCATATATTAATTTTACTAATTTATATTCTATATTATTATGCACTATAAAAGTAAGGTAATTTTAAAAGTGGACAGTATATAGGAGGATACACAAAAGGAACAATGAAGTATAGTGAACCCAGAAAAAGTTTTAATGTATGAAGTTAACTTAATTATAGCAAAAACACAAAACAGTTTTAGGTAAAAAATGGTATTCTTTTCTTCAGCTTTTGTTCAAATACCTGAATATTCATTATAAAATTATATGCATTTGCTGATTCTCCCTCTCTTTCTCTCTCCCCCCTTCCCCTCCTCCCTCCCCCTCTGTATACACACACACACACACACACACACACACACACACACACACACACACAGAAACATATACACACACATTCACATGTTCACTCTGTCATGTTTCCTGCCACTCTCTTTTCCCAAACATCCCACACTTTTTTCCTTTGAACACATCAGAGTATCAAGAAAACATCCTCCTCCACCACTGCAAGTTACTAAGGTCATCTTATTTAGATTATTTTTCAGTATGTGCTGTAATAATGACAAAACAGATATCAAAATAAAGCAAAGTGCATATACCAGTATTTTCAAAACTGTTTTCTAAATAAAGATATTAAAATATATAGTAAAATATATTTTTTGGATTGTTAAAAAATAGTTATTTGGAAATTACAATAGTAAATTTATTCAAATTATTGTACTCTTTTAAAAGTTATTGCTATGAATGGCAAGCGTTCACATTTTTAAAATCTGTTAAGTGAATAAAGCCAAACAATGAATGAACAATAAAAAAAATAAAATAACAAAACATACTTTATTCAAACATTCATTTAATGTGACAATTGCAAATATATTTCCAAAATATTTATCTATTTTTTATTAATTTACATTGAAACTGTAGTCAATACAATCAGTAACTTTTAAAGATCAATACAAAATATTTCAAAGTGTAGGAATCCTAACGCCTTTTCCAAATACCTGAAAACACTGTAATCTTATTTTCTAGATTAATAAATATTCAGATCAAACAATGCTTCTAGGTACTTCATTTAACTGTCCAATATCCAAAAAAATTGTTTATTAAAAACTTAGAGAACTCTAAATTCTAATATTACTTCAGTTCCTTATAGAGGTTAGATTATATAAGTGTTTCATTCTCTAGTCTTAACATCTTGTTCTACTTAAAATTTCTTTTAACAAAATACTTTTCTCATAACTTTTCTACAGATGTTTTTTTTTATATTCATTGATATGTCTTATCTATGACTTTCCTTTCCTTATAAATAAATGATCAGCCATTCTTTATAGGGTCAAATATTGCTATAAACCAATAATATGAGTACATCCCAAATATTTTACATGCTCCATTTGTAATATGTTGACAACTTTTGTAGCAAGTTAGATTATTTAATGGAAAATAAAATGATATCATTTAAAAGTTCTGTGTCCAATGTATGTGTGTAAAAATATTTCGAAGGCATATTCTTCACTAAGTTTGCTAAACTTTCCTTTAATCATCCCAATTCAGATGAGAGATACAACGGATTTAAACAAAATTTACATAAGAAACAAATCAAAGCAGTTGCATTGTAGAGAATTGGAGTAGTCTAACAAAAGGGCAGATGACTAACAAGGCAGTGGGTTTCCCCTTATCTATTTTTAGGTTCTTTTGCTGTTGTTGTTCCCCACTATTTATCATGTAGAGTTAGTTCTATTTATACCCTGAAGTACATATTTTGATTTCATGCTTTACTGTTTATGACATTGGGTCATGCAGTCCCTGTCAATCCTCATCCAGTTTAGAAGATATCTGTTGGTGGGCAAGTATGTTTATTGGGGAAGAGTCCATCCCAGTTCTTTTTTCTTTTAAGTGTTTATTTATTACTTCAGGTTACATCTACATCACAGTGCACTCGTTCAAGTTCCACCCCTCCTATTTCTGCCTCCTACCCTCTACCCCCTATCCCTTCCATCCCACTACTCTGAAGTGGAGTGTCTCTATCTATCAGTCCCCTGCCCAAACTCAGCACACATATGAGGGCCAACAGCCTCCTCATACATTGGGGGCCTACAAGGTAGCACCATTAGGGAAAAGTGTCCCATTGACATGTAACAAAGTCTATGTACCTATTCCCTTTGGTGCATTGATTATAGTATAATGATCCTGTATTATATGGCTAAAATCTGATTATAAGTGAATACATGTCATGTGCATCCTTCTGAGTCTGGGTTAGCTCACTCAGAATGAGCTTCTCTAGTTCTATCCATTTGGCTTCAAATTGCATGATTTCATTGTTTATGATGGCTGAGTAGTAGTTGAGGGACATCTGTGTTGTTTCCAGTTTCCAGCTATTACAAATAAAGCTGCTATCAACATAGATGAGGAAACTTCCTTGTGATTTGGTGAGGAATCATTTGGATGTATACCCAGAAGTGCTAAGACTGAGTCTTGAGATGGAGCTATTCCAAGTTTTCTAAGATATCACCAGACTGATTTCCACAGTGGTTCCACAAGCCTGCACTACCACCAGCAATTGACTGTTCCCCTTTCTCCACAACCTCACCAGCATGTGCTGTCAGTTGAGATTTTGATCTTAGCCATTCTGACAGGTATGAGATGGAATCTTAGAGTCATCTTGAGTTACATTTCTCTGATGATTAAGGATGCTGAGCATTTCTTCAAGCATCTCTCAGCAATTAGGAATTCCTCCTCTGTGAATTCTCTGTTTAGCTCTGTTCCCCATTTTTTTGATTGGATTATTTGGTTTCTTGGCATTTAATTTCTTGAGTTATTTATAAATTTTATATATTAGCCCTCTGTCAGATATGGGGATGGTGAAGTCTTTTACCAATCTGTAGGTTGCCTTTTTGTTCGAATGACAGTGTCTTTTGCCTTACAGAAGCTTTTCCAGTTTGATGAGGTCCCATTTATTGATTGTTGGTCTTAGATCTTGAGCTGTTGGTGTTTGTTCAGCAAGGTTTCACCTATGCTGATGAGTTCGAGGGTTTTCCCAACTTCTCTTCTAATATATTTAGTGTGACTGGCCTTATGTTAAGGTCTTTGATCCACTTGCACTTAGGTTTTATGCAAGGTGATAAGTATGAGTCTAATTTCATTCTTTTACATGTGGACATCAACTTGGACCAGCACCATTTGTAGAAGATAATGTTCTTTTTCCAGTGCACAGTTTGGGGTTCTTTGTTAAAAATTAAGTGACCAAAGGTGTGTTGGTTTATTTCTGGGTCTCCAATTTGATTCCATTGATCCACTGTTTTGTTTCTATACCAGTACCGTGCTATTTTTATTACTATTGCTCTGTAGTACAGCTTGAAATCATGGATGGTAATACTTCTAGATGTTTTATTATTATTATTATCATCATCATCATTATTGTAAATGATTGATTTAGATATTCTGGGTTTTTGGTTATTCCATATGAGGTTGAGAATTACTTTTTCCAGGTCTATAAATAATTGTGGTGGTTTTATGATATGAATTGCATTGAATCTGCATTTTTATTATGTTGATCCTACCTATCCATGAGCATGGGAGATCTGTCCATCTTCTTATGTCCTCTTCAATTTTCTTTCTTCAAGGAATGAAAGCAATGCTACAAGGAAAGTTCATAGCACTAAGTGCCTTCAAAAAGAAAATTGTGACAGCTCATATTAATGAAATAACAGCAGAAATGGAAGAACTAGGGAAAAAAAGAAGGAAACACTCCCAAGAGGAACAGAAGGCAGGAAACCATCAAACTTAGGGCTGGATATTAACAACTTAGAAACAAAAAGAAGAGTACAAAGAATCAATGAAACTAAGAGTTGGTTCTTTGAGAAAATCAACAAAATAGACAAACCCTTAGCATATTAACAAAAAGGCAGAGGAAGAAAACAAATCAACAATATCAGAAATGATAAGGGAGAAATAACAACAGACATGGAGGAAATTCAGAGAACCTTTTGGTCCTACTTTAAAAATCTGTACTCCACAAAATTTGGAAACCTAAGCAAAATGGACAATTTTCTTGATAGATTCCACCTAACAAATTTAAATCAATGTCAGATTAATAGATTAAACAGTCCCATAACCCCTAAGGAAATAGAAACACTCACTAAAAATCTCCCTACCAAAAAAAGTCCAGGTTCAGATGGTTTCAGCACAAAATTCTACCAGACCTTCAAAGAAGAGCTAATGTCAATGCTCTTCAATCTCTTCCACAAAATAGAATCAGAAGGAACACTGCCAAACTCATTCTATGAGGCCACAGTCACCCTGATTCCTAAACCACACAAAGACCCAACAAACAAACAGAACTTCAGACCAATTTCCCTCATGAACATACACTCAAAAATACTTAATAAAATACTGGCAAACAGAATTGAAGAACACATCAAAAGTATCATACACCATGATCAAGTAGGCTTCATCCCAGGAATGCAGGGATGGTTCAACATAGGAAAACTCATCAACGTAATTCACCATATAAACAAGCTGAAAGGAACCCCCCCCAAAAAAAAAAAACACACATGATCATCTCACTAGATGTGGAAAAAGCATTTGACAAAATACAGCACCCCTTCATGCTAAAAGTCCTGGAGAGAACGGGCATACTAGGATCATACCTAGAAGTAATGAAGGCAACATACAGCAAGCCAGTAGCCAACATCAAATTAAATGGAGAGAAAGTTAAAGCATTTCCGCTAAACTCAGGGACAAGGCAAGGATGTCCACTTTCACCATATCTCTTCAATATAGTACTTGAAGTTCTTGCTAGATCAATTAGACAACTAAAGGAGATCAAGGGGATACAAATTAGAAAGGAAGAAGTCAAATTATCTTATTTGCAGACGATATGATAGTGTACATAAGCGGCCCCAAAATTTCCACCAGAGAACTCTTACAGCTGATAAACACCTTCAGCAATTTGACTGGAAAAAAAAATTAATTAAAAAAATCAGAAGCCCTTCTTTATACAAAAATAAATGGTCTGAGAGAGAAATTAGGGAAACAACTCCCTTCACAATAAGCACAAACAATGTAAAATACCTGGGAGTAATCTAACCAAGCAAGCGAAAGACCTATCCTAGTTCTTTATTTTCTTCTATGACAGGAAAAATCTAGCTGTAGCTTCAAGGATGTTGGTCTTCTGGAAGCATTGTAATTAGCAGGATATACATCTATCTATCTATAGATCTAGTCTCCTCACTTTCTCATGAAATCCTCCTTGCCTACCCAGCCAAGACTTCTTAAAAAGGAGTGGATTCATACCTCCATCCTCCCTTTGTCTCATAACTGCTTAGATACCTACATTATTTTTTCTTTAGTAAATATTTTAGAAACCCTGTGGTCTTCAAAAATTTATAGGGCAATTGTATTCTTCTTCTTTTCTTCTTCTTATTATTACGAAATCACTGGAGTAATTTGAAAACTCCTAGTGGACTTTGCCAATATCGCCTAGAAATCAAATATAAAATTGAATGATGTACCCTATATAGTATATATATTTTTCTAGATAAAATGTTCATGTGTATACATGAACCCATTTTAATTTTACCTGACGTTTTTTTTAAAATTGTAACTATTCAGCATTGTTATATTTAGAAATTTCAGTAACGTATATTCACTACAAGTTTTCAAACTTGGTGTCATTAAACTTCAGTAGAAGTAGGACCATTTCATTATCTTTAAGAGATGTTTTCTAATGTATATTTCAAGATGTGAACTAGGGCATCTGTACTAGAAAACTCAAATATTTTAGCTTCTCTGAAATAAGAAGCCAAAAATAGAGAAATGTAAGCTCATATTCAGCAATTAATGCTTCAGTAGTTTATCTTATTTGGAAGTGATGTATTTTAATGAATATTTATTATTTAATTTAAACTTACTATGCCCTTCAGGTTTAATGTCATCAACAAGATTTTGATTTACCATTTTTAAGAAGCATTAAGTAAGTCTGGCTGTCATTCAATTTATTTATATTGCCAATAAATTTTGTAACAGATAATATGTGTTTATTTGACTATAAACCTAGGTCAAATAAAAGTTGTATGTCTGCTCCATTTGATCCAGATATATTTGAACATTTATTAATATTTAAAAAGGAACAAATATTCTTATTTTGTAACACTTGGTTATCATGTTATTATAAAAACCTTATTGAATGATTTTAACTTTGATGTAACAATTAATTTGTATGCATTTTAATATAAATAGGAGTCAAAATGAACTTTGGAAAATACCACTCATAGTTAAAATACTATTAGAAATATATTTGTATATATTTGTAGATAAGATATAATTCTCAGCCTTATTTTTAAAACATAAGGTCCACACTAAATATAATAATGCAGTAGTAGAAACCCACTCCTTTTTAAAAGAGCAAATGAAATGAAATAGCATAATTTGATATTACATGTTTAAACAGTTCAAACTTCAACTTAAGATACATCACTTTTTTCCAATAAGAATTGGTTTAGAGAAGGAATTTTTAATGATTCTATTATTTTCCCTAGCCTACTCAATTTTTTAATGTTTTATATTAAGTATACAAAAACAGAAACAATTTAAATGTTTTATATCACTTGTGGTTCTTGGCTATTTAAAAAATATACTTTTAGTTGAAATAGAGTCACATCACTAGCCCAGCCCTTCATTGGGGTTACCATCCCTGTGCTTTGTCCTGGGTTCTCTAAGGAAGAAGACTGAATTAACCAGTGGAAGCAAGCTAGTAAGTAGCATCCCTCCATAGCCTCTGCATCCACTCTTGTATCCAGGATCCTGCCCTGTTTGAGTTCCAGTTCTGTTTTCTTTCAATGATGAACAGCAATGTGAAAGAGTAAAATAAACCCTTTCCTCTTCACCTTACTATTTTTTCATAATGTTTTGTCACAGCAGTAAAACCCTAATTAAGACAAAGTATATCTAAAATATACATAAACAAAACCTGCTGAGTTGGTTCTGTTGGTGGTGTATATATCGTTTAAAGGGTGACCACTCTTCACAGGATCACCAGTAAGGGGGCTTGCTCTGAGAATGGTAAATTATCCTTCTCACAGTAGTCATTTATTTTTAGTGGTTCTTTAAGGGTAGGACATCATGACATATTTCCTCTTCTATGTTATCATATGTTTTGATATTGCTACTGTCCTGGTCAGTCTTGTTTATACAACCACTTCTAGGAGAGATGGCTTCAGAGCAGTATTTCTGGTATTCTGGCTCTTACATACAATCTTTTTGCCCCGCTTTTCATGTATTCTCTGAGCCAGAGAAGCAGGAACTATGATCTAGACAGATGCATATTGATCTCTGCATTGTATACATTTGTAGTTTCTGTGATTGCTAAGTTTCTGTGATGTTTGCTAAGAGAAGCTAGCCACACTCTTTTTTTGTGACTCTAAGGATAAGATTTATAATATAGTAAAAAAAAAATTCTGCTGGTCTACAATGTGACAGTAGGAGATTCTTTGCTAAATTTCATGACCTCACTAGCCTTACAAAGATTTTACTGTTTTTGAAAAAGATTTTATGTAGTCCAGGCTGGTATTGAAGTTTCCTTGTGAACAAAATGACTCTTTAATCCTCTTGATTTCATGTCTTCACCTCCGAAATGCTGTCATTTTAGACATTCACTACCATATTTAGAATAGACAAAATATTTTTAAAATATTTTTTTTAATTTTTCTTTCATAGGTCTTTTTTGTTAGCAAGTAAATATTGTAGTCTATTTTTGATAAGTCTGTGAACACACCCTCCAACACACAAATACCAACAAAAAGTGTTCCTAAGATAGACTATTTTATGAGCATTAAGAATTTCAAAAATGTCCACTACATTTTGTATTTTCATTGAAAAAACTAAAATACTATAAAAGCCCACATCATTATGTCATGTAGAACCTAAATTTAGTTGGTTTTCTAAACATAATGTAAACCACAGTGAATCTAGCCAATCGTATCCTCTTGGTAAGACTTCATATTATAGGAATGCTTCCATCCAGTATTCAACAGTAAATGGTGGCTTTCCTCAGCACAGGCAAAAATTAAATGAAATATCATCTAATATGTGTTAGAGGCACACAGGTAGGAAGTAGTAGTGAAAGTTTAAATGACAAGATCAGCACTAAACTTGTATGCTATGTTAGTGTACAGGATTTCACCATGATGTAAAGTGGAGACAGTGAGGTTCTTTTATATGTTTTACCTTAAATTATGGGTTATATTACTCCATGAACTTATGACATAAAGTCTATAATTCATGTCTCAATTGAGAAATCAGTGTCTTCTTATGATTTGTTTCATAAAGCCAGTATATGTAACTCCTTGAATCCACTGGACAGAAGGGAAAAATATATTACACATCAGTCTATACTTTAATATTAAAACGAGAATTATAAAGTAAAGCAAAAATACTCAATGCCTTTATATTTTAAAAAGTCATACATTAAAACCTAAAAGGCAAAGATGTTAAGATCTCAGGTTAAGAGCTATCACCCAGCGTGTGCTATGAAACACTTCTATGTTACCTGTATGCTCAGCTCCTCAAGCTACTTATCCCCTAGAATGATGAGCTTATTTCAATCCCTGGGACCCACACAGGGAATTGAATAGAATTAATCTTGAGTTTAGTTGTCCTCTGACCTCAACACATACATTGTGTTATTGCAGTACATGTACTTCTCTCTGTCTCTGTCTCTCTCTCCCTGTCTCTCTCTCTTCTGTCTCTCTCTCTTTCTCTCTACCAATTTATACCAGTATGCCTCCAACACAAAGTTTAAGCAAGATG
Organism: Lophiomys imhausi; assembly: GCA_907164525.1. NCBI lineage: Eukaryota > Metazoa > Chordata > Mammalia > Rodentia > Muridae > Lophiomys > Lophiomys imhausi. The sequence goes on along the minus strand of CAJQZJ010000238.1, from coordinate 717,318 downwards.
GTACTTCAATTGTTCCAAACATTTTAGCATTCCTTCCTTGGATAAATCATTTACTCTCAGTTTGGACACTCAATGAAAATTTCCTGTCTCTAAGCACAGCTTTTAGAACCTCAAGAGTTACTCAACTTAAGACACAGTTACATCTTGTTACAACTTCTTACTAGAATATTTTATGATATTTTAATTGAAAGTTTAAGTATCTATGTGTATGAGACACATACACACACTCATTAAATAAATGTAATAATGAGAAGGTCTTTAGTATCTATAATACTTTTTCTCTTAACATTGAGCGTTTTTTATTATAATTTATTTACATTTCTCCCAGTGAAGGTCATCTAATGTGACTTGTATGCATACTGATAAATATGCTCTTCTCTGTGGAAGATAAATTCTCTTGCTCCCAGCTTTACTCAGTTGCCTGTACTATGATATGTGTAGGGTTGAGGTCTTGTGGGCTTTTCCCCTTGCAGTTTGTTGTATTTGTTGGTGTCATGCTTTATCAGCTCACATTTGGCCAGCTATGTTGGTGAGACTTTAGCTTTTGGCGTTAGTAGGAGACAGAATCTTGCAGCAAACCCTTTGATCCTCTGGCACTTATAATCTTTCCACCTCTCTTCCATTAAAATTACCTGACCTTTAGTGTGCAGTGTTTTGTAGATGTATCCATTAGGATTGCTTTCCACAACTCTGTAATTTGATTGGCTATTATAATTTTTTGTAGTATTCTCTATGTTACAAATTGATGTTTCCTTAATAGGGAGTAGGACCGCATTTATCTGTATACAAGCAGTCTGAAAGGAGTAATGGGAAAAGTGAGGGTGTCTCCTCGGGGAAGGAAGAAAGCGAAGGAAGAAATTTGTAAAATGACAGAATGGATGTCTGAAAAACATGAAACCATACTACTACATTAAAAAGAACCTACATAAACTTATTACAGTGTATAATTTTTAATTAACTTTTCTCATCTATGCTGATAGTTTTCTCTCTAAGAGATAAAGACCACTTAACAACAACAACAACAAAACTCAATATGGCATGAGAAACATTCATTTGGATTGTTGGTCAGGATTAGGGTACAGAAACTCACACAATATAGAAGTTATAGTTGTTGTTTTTGGTTACCTCCCACAGAAGTAGAACGTAAATCCCTGTTGCTGAAGATACCATCACTTCATAAACAGGGACAAGAGAACCCTGAAATGGAACTGACTTAAATTCTCCCTTCATGAGGAGCAGTTTTCATGGCATATGAAGGTGCCATGAAATTGGAAAGGAGGAAGGCAATCATCAAATTAGCAGTTTTAACCTGCTAAAAGGCTTATGATCCACCTCAATGACCAGTAAGGAGCAATAACCCTGTATTGCAGTAGTGGCACACATTACCTTGGTAGTAAACAATTCTATGATTATTTAATATCCACTTAAGACGATGAAGAATATGATGGAAACCTAGCTAAATTACTCACTGCTTGTTAAATTGTGTTTATTGTAGGAGATTCTACAATCACTAGTTTATAAAACTAGGAAATTTCTCACCAACAATTTATAATTTTTGCTCTTATGCATTGAGGTTTTGATAACTACAGTTTATTTGTATATCCAAGTTTGTTTGTTTGTTTGGGGGAAGGGATACCTGATCTTATTTTTTTATAATTTAGAGTATTTTTGATGAAAATGTCATTTCTGACCCTGAAATTCCAAGCTAATAATGTTTCACAAATAGAATTATCTATCAGATAGATGCAGATATATGTTTTATAAGAATAGTTTGTGTGAATATAAACATATGTATTCTCTGGCTTTGATCCAGAAATGTTAACAGCGATATATTTATTGCTCGAAACATTCATTAATATTTTAAGGCTAATTATGTCTATTTCCTTTTACTTCCAAATATTTAGCAGTTATGAGTGTGTGGGTGTGTTTGTGTATACTCTTATGTTGATCTATGTATCACAATTGTATATCTTGAACTCCTAATTATAAACCTTTCACAAGCTAATGTATCATTATAAAACTTTCATGTTTTAATTTTCTTATCTTGTTGCATTTTTTCATACTTGAAACCTACAGCATTTTATTCATTTTAGTGCCTATATTCAACATAACTGAAACACTGAGACTCTTTCTCTAGGCTTTAAACGACTGAATTCAATCTATTATACAAAAAAATATGTTGCAATGGAGCAGCTGAGATTACTCAGTGGTTAAGAGTACTGGTTGTTTCTCCAGAGAATCCTGGTTCATGTTCCATTCTAAGTATGCCTGTAGCTCTGTTTCAGAAAAATCCATCTTCCTCTTTTGTTAGGTATGTCAGGCATGAGGTATACAGACACATATGCAAGCAAAATATCCATATATAGAGAGTTATAAAATATGAGAGCTTGTTCTCCTGGTATTCTGCATCCCTCTTGGCTCTTAGTCACAGAAACCGAGGCAGCAAGCACAGGGGCTCCACAGGTCTGCACCAGGTTCTCTACATGTGTATTATATCTTTCTGGTTAGTACTTATGTGGAACTCCTGAATTTGACATCAAGTGGGTCTCTGATTCTTTTTCCTGCTCTTGGGCACCTTTTCTTTTGTTGGGTTGCCTTCACACCTTCATGTGATTATTTTTGTTTTAGGGATATATGTATATATTAGCATATATATATATATTTATATGTGTGTGTGTTTTGGTTGTTGTTCTTATGTTTTAGAAGCATGTTCTTTTCTATAGAGAGACACAAAGGGAGTAAATCTGGAGGACAGGGAAGAAGGGAAGGAACTGGGAGGAGTAAGAGGGCTGGAAAATTATAATCAAGATTTTTTGGATGAGAAAATAATCTATTTTCAATAAAAAGAAAATAATAAATAATAAAATGAAATAATTTATAAAACGGTTAAAGAAAAATTTTAAACAGTACATTGAGTTCCTAAATTTTATCAACAAAGCATAGGTCACACTACCTAAATGTGAAAACAAATGTCAGGATAATAGGACACTCACAATAAACCTGCAGTATAGCAAAGCCAACAGCTTGAAACTAGTCATTTAAATGAACTTAAGTTCATTTCCCTTTTATCTAAATTTCTTTCAGAGTTATACATTGAAGAGGGAAAAATGAAATTTCCATGATATATACTGACTAAAGATAACAGTAAATATTTATTCTACAGTATGGAGCCAGAGTGAAGTTTAAGGCTAGTGTAGAAAACTATCATACTTTGTTCACAAAGTTGGGTGAATGAAGACTGACAAACTAACAGCATCATCAACTCCCTTGTTCATAAAATTGAGTCGGGGAAACATGTCTATAACTAGGGAAAAATTCAGGATTCTCTGTATAAAGTACTAAAGTAGGGTTCTTCTTTTTTTTTTTACATAGAGAGACATATATCAGTGAAAGATGTGGAAAGCTAATGATATTGTCAATTTTTCTATTATGTAGAAATTTACATAATAATTCATAATTATAACATTGATTTCTTAGTAGACTATTAGTAAATTTGTTCTTAAGTACTTCTAGTGGAACTTGAACATGATTCTTTAGTACTTAGCAATAACCAATACTTATGAAGAGAAAGCAAATATGAACCAGAAAAAAGGAGAAAAAACAATAAAAAAGAGATAAAAAGTGGGAAAATAAAGAGGAAGGAAGAGAAAAAGACAGAAAAGATAGGAAGAGGAAAATGGCTTCACAGAAAATAATTGATTATACATAACTGTATAGTATTGACATAGGAGGAGAAAATATTAATGTATTTATAAGTGCTATAATGTATTAATTGTATTTTGTCTCTAAGGTAACAACTTTCATTTCTAATGTTAGATTACCAATAGGACACGTGTATATATTTCCTAAAATTATAAGAATCTATTTTACAGTTTCCAAACTTAGGATTTTTATATCATAAATGGACACTCATATCTGCTATTATTAAATAGTTCTTTACTTTTCTAAAATGGCAATGTGAATAGACTCAGATATATGAGAATTGCTGTGCTCCTTTCCCCCTCTCTGTCCCTTATGAACCTGATTACTTTCTTTTATTATTTATTTTCCTTTACCTGATTTGCCTCTTGCTCTCTGTAATTAATCTCCTGTGAACACTAAAGAGATAATTTATTCAAGAGTTATTTTGAATGACCAGGGCCAGGAAACAAGAATTAGGTTACCCAAAATTTTAGTGTCAAGGTAGAAGCAGTTTCATGATTTTTTTTTTCAGTGTTACAGACCAAAGAAAGTAGTAAATCAGGGCCAGTTTAAGTATATTGGAGAGTACATCAGAGATGCAGTTTCAATTAGATGGGAGGAGCTTTTCTGGTATCTGATGACATGGTTAGATTTAGGGTTAGTTGAAACTAGTGGTGTGTTAAGTTAATAGATTCCAAAAGTTTTACATATAAGTCATAGGATATTACTTCCTACCATGAAGTGAACTAAGTATCACCCATTATAAGACGATTGCAACTTTCTAATTGCTCTACAAGAATGAAGTTCAAATCAGTCAATAACAGTTCAAATATAAATCTCTCCACATACATACTGATCTATATGAGATTTTATTTTTTTAAATGTGACTATCTGCTAAAGTCTGCCACTTTAATGAATAACTCCATCAAATATGAGATAAAATTCTTATCATCTGGATTTTTAATATGATTCGAAAGGACTACCGCCACAAAATGGAGCTACTTCTATTTTAAATTTAGCAAAAAATCTTACTATTAAAAGTAAAAATAAGTATCAGTCTCGAAAGCAGTGAAAAAATTGCAGTGGTTTGACAAAAAACAACTGAGCATGTTGTCATTATTAAATAACAGCATGATATGAGACCACTTTTTACCAGTTCAGAGTGCAAAAGTACTGTTTTTGTCTCTTCTACTACATTAACACATATATGCTTTTATTTAACTGAAAAGCAACAAAATTTGAAGAAAATTATTTCAATTTTGGTGAATAATTTACATTGAATAGTAACAAGAGTTAAAGGCCCAGATGAAACTTAAAGGGGGAACTTATTTTTACCACCTTTCCCATATTTTAGAAAAAGATAATCTACATTCAAGTGTATTTCCCTCTAATTTCAGCTTTTGCATGATGGGTGTATAGTGAACATATTCATTAGAAACAAAACTGTATGTATTACCATATCTAGATGGAAATTATTTTCTGGAAAATGACACAAAAGTCACTTTTTCATGAAAAATGGACGTTAAAGAATGTACAACATATGACATAGATCATTGGCTTGGAGATTTATTTTTACATTCAACAATCTCTCTTCTGTCTTTGTTGCTTTGTTTTTGATAGTTACAAAATATTAAAATTTTTCTGTGTATGAAATATCCATTGAAAAAAATTACATTGGGTGCCATTTGTAGAAATAATTAATCAAATTGTTTAACAGTATTTATTTTATTGTTAATTGGTTGGGCAGCTGTTAATCTTTAAGCAGATATTATAAATGAGCACACACAGACCATATGGATTTTTACAAGCCTTGGCCTGAATTGAGCAATCTTGGCCCATTTAGGCTAGCTCTTAATTCTATTACCCAAATATGACCCCATATATACATATGTCCCCTTGGACTGCCATTCTCCACGCTATGCCGATCTTCCTGGCCATGTTGAATGAAGTTCTTTTTTCTAACCCATGGTGTGCATCCTCTTTCCTGCTGCTCCTGGCTGGAATGTTTTAATCCTCTGTCTAAAGTGCAGGCTTCCTGTTCTAATCTCAGGAAGTCCCACTTTTTGATGTTTTTGCCCAATCTCAGGCTTCAGCATTAATTTAATCAATCAGAGTCAATTAAGTAACAGACAGCAAACAGGAGCAATTAACATTTAGAATGCTTAACACTACCCCATCAATTCCCTCCCTTTGTCTAATAAAACGGCTAAATTTTTAAACTCATATAGTAAAAACAATAAGAACAAATATGAAACAATAAAGAAAATCATATATATACAAGTTACCGACATAATGTTTAGCCTATTTGTATCAGGAAATTTTGAAGAAGAAGAAAATCTATCTTTCTTAGGGTATCTAAAGCTGTGAACCTAAATAATTTCATATCCTACATTTATAAACCTGAAGACTTTATTTAGACTTGAAAATATCCTTTTAAATCCTAAACAACTCAAGTTCAATTGAAATTTTATAACTATTATGCCTTCAACCCCATCAAAGACATAAGAAGGGATAAAGTTATTATTTGAGTGAGTAGGAAGCACAGGAGGGCAGCTTCCAAAAATAGATATGACAGTTTGTTGCCTAGACAGTCACAAATATCTCTTGATATTGTTGGAGCATCATCTTCAGCCTTCTGGGGAAGCATTTTTCACAGACTAAATTGTGCAGCAGGAAATAAGGATTTTCCCATTCTGTCTCTGCAGAATCAGGACATCAACTTACCTGCATTTAAGCTCTGGTCCATCTTTGGACTATATATAGTCTGTTGAGAGAGCAGGGGCATTTTTGCCCAATAGTAATTATCTCCTGATGGGAAATTTCTTTTTGAGGAATTATCTCCTGATGGGAGATTTCTCTTTGATGCACATTTTCTTCTTTCAAATCAAATGAGAGGTGTCAGGAACTGACTGTCTTAACTCAAACAATTGTTAAAATAATAAAAAACATTTTTAAATGCCATTTTCTGTATGCCTCTGAGGGTTTTGAAGACATCTGTTATTTTATTTATAAATCTAGCTACTATCGTCAATCTATGAACAAAAAAACTGTACATTTTTAACCATTTACTATCTGTTTAACCTATTATGTCTATTTTGTGATAAATTAACATTAGTATTTGACATGACCAGAAGCTCAACTGGCCAGTCAACTTGTATTATCCAGCCTCCTAAATAGATTGTAATAGCAACCCATAAAAGGATCGGAGGTAAACCTACACTTTTAAATGATTTGTATAGGTACAATACCTTATATAAGTTTAAATATACATGATATGTGTCAAAATATAAAATTCTATACTAAGGAATCAAAATTAATCTTATTTTTTATCAATATATAAAATTCTATGCCAATGTATTGAAAGATAAACTTATCTGAGAATAACAATAATTTTAAGTTTCATAGCAGATTCAATAATCTATCCTTATATCTTATAATTTCTATATTATATACATATATTCCCCCTCTTTTTCTTTTCAAGCCTTTTCCTCCATATAAGAGAGAAAGAATGATAGAGAAAAGAAAAAGATATTTCCAAGTCTAACTTTCTATACCTTGCTTAACAAGACAATATAACAATTTCCTGTAAATAACATCTATAACCCATCAAATAACCAAAGAATCATCCACCCCACTTTTCGGGAATAGGACGTCGCTCTCTTAAAACTTCTTCCTCCTGAATTGGGATGTAGAAAACCTGTTTAGCGGCCCAATTAAAATGAAAAAAAAAAAGGATAAGCAAATAAATTGTAACATTTTGTTGTCCAATCTCTATGTGCTCAGCAATTTGAATATTCTGAGCAATTTGTAGTTCGAAGCTAGACTTTGGTTAGGAAAATTCAAGGCTTTATTGAAGTCATGGTTGGAACAGTCCTTGAGGCTGGGCCATCTCAGCAAGCTGTGTGAAGTTGCTTTGGATGCAGATTTTTGAGGAAACAGCTACTGAGGTAGTCTATGAGGCTGGATCATTTGGGTTACTTGTCTTATCTTCTTTGGACTCTGGTTCCATTGTTCTGAAAATGTATAATTTCTCAAAAATAACATATAGTTCTCCAATTACCAAAATGTCTTCGATGTGCAGGATGCACAAATAAATTAAGGAATATCTTCTGTTCTTTGAACAGAGGAAAGACATTTGTATGTGTCCATTCATGTTATATAAAAAGATGACATATAAGAGTATTACATATATATGGTATATATAATCTATTTTAAATTGAAAATGTAACATACAACAGTATGGAGTTTAAGTATTCTCCTCCACAGTTGATATACATTTATTAATTGGTTAAAACAGGTTTATTCTGTGTTGTTCTGGCTTTTTGTAGATTAGGTTTGTCTCAAACTCAAAAGGAACCAATCTGTCTCTATCTTTGTCTTTCATGTTTTGGGATCAAATTTGGGATCAAATAAATCTCTTTGGAGATTTAATTTCTATATGGATATATCTATCCTTATTGAGACAGGGTTTCTCTTTGTAGCTTGGGCTGTCATGATTTGCTCTGTAGAGCTCTGTAGATGAAATTGGCCTTGAACATACAAGGAACCTGGTTTTTCCTTGTATCCCAAGTTTTGAGATCAAGGCATGAATTTACATAATTGAATTACCCTCATTAAACAATAACATTAATTAAAACATTTTGTATTAGTTTGAGTTCCAAATCTCCCATGGAAACCGCATTCTTAAGGAGATTGGTGTAAAATAGCATGATATGCTATTTTATGTTAGCTTTTCTTAACTGTTGGTTGTGGGAGGCATGAAGTTTACATGTTCTTCCCCAGCCTAACTCTTGCTCCTTACATTGGTTAACAGAATATATCTCTTTCTCTTTCTCTCTTTCTCTCTCTTTTTCTGAGACATGATTTCTGTGTATCCTTGTCCTGTACTCACTTTGTAGACCAGGTTGACTTTGAACTCATAGAGATTAGCTTGCCTCTGCCTCCCAAGTGCTGGGATTAAAGGTGTGCACCACCACACCCAGTGATTAACAAACCTCTTTTAGGGGCAAAATGCCTCTTGAAACCAGTTCTCCAGTGGGAGCCCCACACCTAAGGAGACTGGCTTGTGACTCTTTTCTCTTTATGTAAATTTAAGATTATGTGTATTTATCCATTAGATCAGTAAGGATATTATTAAACTTAGCATCAAGGGAACAAAATGTGTCTTTTTTGAATTCTAGACTGTCTTTAGCAAGCAGTCTTATCGTCTCAGCAGGGTTCCCACCCTGTCTTCATTGTTTAAACCAGGCTGGTCTAGAATCCAGAGATCTGCCTGTTTCTTCCTCTAGTATGGTGGGATTAAGGGATTAAGTGTGTGGGCCAGTACCACCTTGCTCAAATATTTCACTTAAATCCCAGATATTAGTATCTCTGTAATCTTGAGAGCATCTTTGAACTATAGTGACAATTCAAAATCTGCCCAAAATCTTCAAAAATTTCTTATGTTTTAGCAATGTCAAACCAGAAAAATATCCTTTCTACCTCACGATATAGGAAAATCAAAGACATCTAAACAAAAATCAATCAAAGAAACAACAATCCAAAACCCTTGACATGTCTAACCATGCTGCACTTAAAGCTTTGTTCATTATTCCTTAGAGTCTAGTTTTGGCTGCATTTCATTGGCAGACCTATACCAGAAACTCCTGGCAGGCACCTAGTACCCAGGGAGCTCTTAGCTCCAGCTGCCATCAATTTTGTATTATCTATGGGTGGGGGGAGGGCCTCCCTCCTCCCTCCAGTATCATTGTTGGAAATTCAGCATTCCATATGTAAATTCTTTCCTTTAAGACTATCCTAGTCTGAACTTTCTCAAAAAAGATACATAGAACCAAAATCGTCAAGGTAAAAATCATTTGCATGCTAAGAGGAACAAACTCAATTGGAATCCAAAATATTGAGGCATTATGAATTCCTCCATTTTTAATCTAAGCTGTAAATTGTGCTCTCAATTTCTGTTTAGAAGGCTGCCAGATGTTTTAGTATGTAAGGAGAGCTAAGCCTTAGCTCTCTGCCTTTGCTGCAAGGCAACAGCTTTTGTTAAGGTAGCCGCACCTTTGAAATGCATTTGGGTTCAGTTCCCTGCTCTTTGGCTAGGAAACCTGTTTACATCCTGGCCTCACACTGTAAGCATGGATTCTAATTTACGTAGTTGAGTGCCAGATGTAAAAAAAAAAAAATTAATTAAATTATGTTGGGTGCCATTTGTAGAAATAATTAATTAAATTGTTTAACAGTATTTATATTATTGTTAATTGGTTGGGCAGCTGTTAACTTTTAAGCAGACATCATAAATGAGCACACAGATACCACATGGATTTTAAGAAGCTTTTGCCTGATTTGAGCAATCTTGGCCCACCTAAACTAGCTCTTAATTCTATTACCCAAATATGACCCCAGATATACATACTTCCCCTTGGACTGCCATTCTCCACGCTATGCCAATCTTCCTGACCATGTGGAATGAAGTTCTTTTTTCTAACCCATGGTGTGTGTCCTCTTTCTACTGCTCCTGGCTGGAAGGCTTTAATCCTCTGTCTAAAGTGCAGGCTTCCTGTTCTAATCTCAGGAAGTCCCACCTTTCTCTGTCTTTGTCCCATTTCTGGACTCAGCATTTATTTAACCAATCAGAGTCAATTAAGTAACAGACAGCAAACAGGGCCAATTAACATTAGAATGCTTAACACTACCCCATCAAATATCTGAGGATTTCTTTCATTTTTTGCTTTTCTTGAAGGAAAATATTAAATAATTCATCAATTAAATATATCATTATCAAATATGTTGGCTTTTTAAAATAAAGCATATTTCATAGATTAGAGACAACACTATCACTTCCATTAGACATTATCCATTAGAAAAGGATTCTATTTAATTTGTTACACAATCTCATATCCAGTGAGAGCCCTGAGCACATAGTAGTGCTATCCATTTACAAAATACAAGAATATAATGTGACTGTACTAGCTCATTATTTTTCTTTGTAGTTTTCATACTGAATAAGAACACAAGTATTTGGAGCATTTAGGTGTGTGAATTCATTGAAGACAAACTTGCATCCTCTTGTGTGTGTTGTTGGGAGACCTAGGTTACTGTTTACAATTTTCTTTTGTTCTGAAGAAAGCTGCAGAAATCAAATCCAACACTGTTTGGCAAGAGTGCTCCCTTTTGTCATGCACCTCTTCCTTTTAGGACATAAAGAACCTTCTCTTTTTGGAATACCCAGTGTTTTTAATTCCTTACACTCATACTGGCTCAGAGAGATATATTGTTTTCCCACAATTTCAACACAAAAGTTGGATTGACATTTTCTCACATTATTCTTCACACTTCTAATACTCATGAAAATAAGTGCCAATTGGTACTGTGGCTACTTCTGTTACTAAATCTACAGTAATTAACATAACTTGGTTTAGTTTATATAATTTGTTTTTTCTTAGCTTTCTATAACAATATTCTTGAATTCAGCAGGTTTTCTGTGACAAAATAAATGTCAGTATGGCACATGGCTTAATGAATATAGATATATCAACATTAAAATTATATACTGGGACTTACTTTTTAGAATGATATGGTTTATAGTTTAATTATAAAGATAGTATTTCATTGGTCACTATTATAGTATGGTCATTTTAATTACATAAAGATATTACAACGATTTGATTATTATCTAGAAACCCTAATTTATTTTCACACATATCTTCAAAAATATAGGATAAAAAAGAGGAAAGACATGTCCTTTATAGCTAATAATTAAATATTTTTAATCTTTCAAAATTACAGTCTTATATAATAGCCTCTATAAAGTACATATTTCCAAAATCTTGCACCAGAAATTGCCAAGAACTTCCTGTAACAAGCCAGAAAGTTAAATATTTCAGACATTTATGCCAAATGATTCTCATCACAACTACGGCTTAGGTTCAGACTGTGAAAGAAGATAAAGACAATAACATATCATCGCTGCAATCTGCTTTGTTCTATTTCTGGATGTTTGCATAAGTTTTCAATGACTGCAATAGCAAAATACAATCTAGCAGGTGTTTGAAACAATAGAACTCTATTTTTGCACAGTTCAGAAGCCTAGAAATCCACCATAAAATTGTTGGGAATATCAATTTGCTCTGACACCTGTTTCTGTGGATTGAGATGACTGATTTTTTCCTTGTGTCCTGACATGACCTTTCATCCAAGAACATGTGTCATTTTGTCCAGATCCCTTTTCCTCATACTATTAGACAGATTGTATTTGGGCTTCTCTAAGACTTCTTTTTAACTTAATTACATTTCAGAGGATTTTTTAAAATCAAAATATAGACACATTTTATAGGGTTTATAGACCCTAACACATTTTAAGGAAAAAATTCTGTTCACAGATATCTGAAATATAAATTTCATTTAATTTTAAAGTACTTAGATATATAGTGTCTATATCTTTATTTGAACTCTTTGAAATATTGAACATTTGAAACTGTTCAATAGTTGATAGCACTTGGAGCATTAGAAAAATAATGAATAAAGAAGACTTTACTTAAAAAGTTTTAGTTTGCCAATCAGTTTCTTAAAGTCTGTCTCCTCTGTTAAGCTTTTTTTTTTGCCAGTTATTTTTTTAATTAATTAATTTATTTATTACTTCAGGTTTCATCTCCATCACAGTGTTGGCTTTCCATCCCTCCCAGTCCTGCCCTCCCACTCTCTACACCCTATCCCTTCCATCCCACTCTTCTGGAGTGGAGTGTATCTATATAATGGACCCCAAACAATTTCACAAGACATATATGGGCCAAGAGCCTCATAATACACTGGTGGCATATAAGGCAGCACCAGTAGGCAAAGTGTCTAACTGACAGGAAAAAAAGTCTATGTTCATTTTCCCTTTGGAGAATTCCTTTATTTAGTCATACTGTACTATATGGCTATATCTGAATATAAGTGAATAGATGCCTTGTGCATCCTTCTGGGTCTGTTTAGCTCACTCAGGATGAGCTTCTCTAGTTTCATCCATTTGGCTACAAATTGCATGATTTTGTTGTTTCTGATAGATGAGTAGTATTCCAATGTGTAGATGTACCACAGTTTTTTAATCCATTCTTTGGTTGAGGGATATCTGGGTTGTTTCCAGTTTCTAGCTGTTACAAATAAGGCTTTAATGAATGTAGATGAGGAACCGTCCATGTGATTTGATGAGGAATAATTTGGATGTATACACAGAAGTGGTATGGCTGGGTACTGAGGCAGAGCTATTCCAAGTTTTCTAAGATATCACAAGACTGACCTCCATAGTGGTTGCACAAGCCTGCACTCCCACCAACAGTGGAGGAGGGTTCCCCTTTCTCCACACCCTGGCCAGCATGTGCTGTCCTATGAGCCTTTGATCTTAGCCATTCTGACAGGTGTGAGATTGAATCTCAGAGTTGTCTTGAGTTGCATTTCTCTGATGATTAAGGATGCTGAGTATTTCTTAAAGTGTCTCTTAGCCATTAGGAATTCCTCTTTTGTGATTTCTCTGTTTAGATCTGTTCCTCATTGCTTGATTGGATTATTTCATTTCTTGGCATTTAATTTGTTGTGTTTTTTGTAAATTATGGATATTAGCCCTCTGTCAGATGTGGGGTTGGTGAAGACTTTTTCCCAATCTCTAGGCTGCCATTTTGTTCGATGACAGTGTGTTTTGTCTTACAGAAGCTTTTCAGTTTCATGAGGTCCCATTTATTTATTGTTGGTCTTTGATCCTAAGCTGTTGGTGTTCTGTTCAGGAAATTATTGCCTGTGCTGATGAGTTTGAGAGTTTTTCCCACTTTCTCTTCTAGTAGATTTAATGTGTCCGGCCTTATGTTAAGGTCTTTGATCCACTTAGACTTAGGTTTTGTACAAGGTGATATGTATGGGTAACTTTCATTCTTTTACATGTGGACATCCAGTTGGAGCAGCATTATTTGTTGAAGATGCTGTCCATTTTCCATTGTATGGTTTTGCCTTCTTTGTCAAAAATTAAGTAACTATACGTATGTGGGTTCATTTTGTAGGAGTTCTTTGGTGGAATTTGAGGGGTCTCTTATGTATACTATCATATTGTCAGCAAATAGACATAATTTGACTTCTTCGTTTCCAATTTGTATCCCCTTAATCTCCTTTAGTTGTCTTATTGCTTTAGCAAGAACTTCAAGTACTATGTTGAAGAGATATGGCGAAAGTGGGCATCCTTGTCTTGACCCTGAGTTTAGAGAAAATGCTTCAAGTTTCTCACCATTTAATTTGATGTTGGATACTGGTTTGCTGTATATTGCCTTCATTATTTCTACGTACGGTCCTTGTATGCCTGTTCTCTCCAGTACTATTAGCATGAAGGAGTGTGGGATTTTGTCAACTGCTTTTTCTGCATCTAGCAAGATTATCATGTGGTTCTTTTCTTTCATTTTGTTTACATGGTGAACCTTGATGGATTTTCATATGTTGAACCATTCCTGAATTCCTGGGATGAAAGCTACTTGATCATGGTGTATGATACTTTTCACGTGTTCTTGAATTCAGTTTGCTAGTATTTTATTGGGTATTTTTGCATCTTTGTTCATGAGGGATATTGGTCTGAAGTTCTCTTTCTTTGTTGGTCTTTGTGTGATGTTGAAGTCAGGATGACTGTGGCCTCATAGAATGAGTTTGGCAGTGTTCTTTCTGGTTGTATTCTGTGAAAGAGTTAGAAGAGTATTGGTATTAGTTTTTCTTTGAAGGTCTTGTAGAATTCTGTGCTAAAGCCATCTGGCCCTGGGCTTTTTTTGATTGGGAGATTTTTAATGGCTCTTTCCATTTCCTTAGGGATTATAGGGCTATTTAATCTGTTAACCTCATCTTGATTTAGCTTCAGTAGGTGGAATCTATCAAGAAAATTGTCCACTTTGCTTAAGTTTTCAAATTTGGTGGAGTATATATTTTTAAAGTAGGACCTAAATATTCTTTGGATTTCCTCAATGTCTGTTGTTATTTCTCCCTTTTCATTTCTGATTTTGTTGATTTGATCTGATAGCATATATAAGCGACCCCAAAAATTCCACCAGAGAACACTTAGAGCTGATAAACATCTTCAGCACGGTGGCTGGAAAAAAAAATAATTAAAAAAATCAGAAGCCCTTCTTTATACAACAAATAAATGGGTTGAGAAAGAAATCAGGGAAACAAATCCCTTTACAATACCCACAAACAACTCTAACCAAGCAAGTAAAGGACCTATAAAACAAGACCTTCAAGCCCTTGAAGAAAGATATTGAACAGGCCATCAGAAGATGGAAAGATCTCCCATGTTCATTGATAGGTATGATCAACATAATAAAAATGACCATCCTAGCAAAAGCAATATACAGATTCAATGCAATTTCTATCAAAATACCAACACAATTATTTTTAAACCTGGAAAAAGCTATTCTTAATTTCATATGGAATAACAAAAAACCCAGAATAGCTATATCAATCCTGTACAATGAAAAAAAAAAATCTGAAGGTATCACCATCCCAGATTTCAAGCTGTACTACAGAGCAATAGTAATAAAAACCAGCATAGTACTGGTATAGAAACAGACCAGTTAATCAATGGAATCGAATTGAAGACCCAGAAATCAACCCATACATCTATGGTCACTTACCTTTTGACAAAGAAGCCAAAACAACACAATGGAAAAATGACAGCATCTTCAACAAATGGTGCTGGTCCAACTGGATGTCCATTTTTAAATAATTGAAATTAGACCCATACTTATCACCTTGTACAAAACTTAAGTCCAAGTGGATCAAAGACCTTAACATAAGGCCGGTCACTTTAAATCTACCAGAAGAGAAAGTGGGAAAAGCCCTTGAACTCATTGTCACAGGTGACAACTTCCTGAACAGAACACCAACAGCTCGGGACCTAAGACCAACAATTAATAAATGGGTCCTCATGAAACTGAAAATCTTCTGCAAGGCAAAAGACACTGTTATTTGAACAAAATGGCAGCCTAGAGACTGGGAGAAAATCTTCACCAACCCCACATCTGACAGAGGGCTAATATCCAAAATCTACAAAGAACTCAAGAAATTAAATGCCAAGAAAACAAATAATCCAATCAAAATATGGGGAAAAGGGCTAAACAGAGAATTCACCAGAGAGGAATTCCTAAAGGCTGAGAGACACTTGAAGAAAGGCTCAGATTCCTTAGTCATCAGAGAAATTCAACTCAAGACATCTCTGAGATTCCATCTCACACCTGTCCGAATGGCTAAGATTAAAAGCTCAAATGACAACACATGCTGGCGAGGGTGTAGACAGAGGGAACCCTCCTCCATTGATGGTGAGAGTGCAGGCTTGTGCAACCACTATGGAGGTCTGCCTCAGGACTCAGCCATACCACTTCTGGGTATGCATCCATATGACCCTCACCAAATCACAAGGAAATTTCCTCATCTGTGTTCATAGCAGCCTTATTTGTAATAGCTAGAAACTGGAAACAACCCAGATGTTCCTCAATCGAAGAATGGATTAAAAAACTGTGGTACATCTACCCAATGGAATACTACTTAGCTATCAGAAACAATTATGTAATTTGTAGCCAAATGGATGGAACTAGAGAAGCTCATCCTGTGTGAGCTAACCCAGACTCAGAAGGATGCTCATTGTGGTGAGCCGCAACCCTAAGATGGCACCTGGCTTGATGCCAGAAAGCTCAAGCTTAGCTGTAAACAAGCCTTAGTTGGTAGCAGCTGCCTAGCCCGGTGTGCTTCCTCCTTTTGTGAGCCTATCTTGGATCACCAGGTGGCATGATCTGATTGGGTTTGAGTAGGCATATAAGGGCTTGGGGGAGGAGAAGCGGAGACACAAGGACACAAGCAGAGACACAGCAGAGAAGCAGAGACACAAGCAAGGATTTGGAAGACTGTCTTCAAGGGACCTGAATAAACTGCTTGAGAAGAGCTTTTGCGAGTTGCTTCATCCTTGCGGATCGAGGGGGACGCGACAAGTGGTGGCCCGTTCGGGGAACCAGAAAAGACTCAGAACTCTTGCAGTCAGGGGCAGTGCACTGGTAAGTTCCCGGGATAAATTGGGACAATAAAGTTTCGCAGAAATTGCGAACTAAAGGTAAAGTTTCGCGGGAAGTTGCGAACTAAAGGTAAAGTTTCACGGGAAGTTGCGAACTATAAGGTCTCCGGGAGGGAGCAATAAAGTTCCGGGATTCGGACGAGTAGATAAGGTCTCTGGGAGGGAGCAATAAGGACCTGGGTAAAGAGGCAATAAGGTCTCCGGGAGGGAGCAATAAAGTTCCGTGATTCCAACGAGTAGAAGACACAACTGGCAGAGCAAGGTGAGGAAAGCAGAGAATGCCTCACAGAAATGGAGTGAATGCTGGCCTTGCTGGCCTTTATCAGTTGCTTGGATAAGCTTGGGAGAGATCTAGATTTTGCCTGGGAGCAAGGTACATTGCAGGGAGGAGCACGGCCTATTTGGAGATATTGCAAGGCCGTGGAAAAGGGACAAGAGGCATTAGAGTAGTTAAAAGAGGAGCGCTTGGTCAAATCTGGGAAAGATACTTCGGAAGAGGACAGCTCAGAGTCTGAAGAGGAACTTGAAATGTTAGCAAAGGATATGGAGAAGTCATCTTTGAGGAAGAGTTCTGACTGCACCCGGATAGAGCCCTCAGGTCCGGGGCCGCCTGTGTTGGCACCGCATTCATATAATGAGACTTCCCCTCCGAGTGGTCCTAGTGGGCGGTCATTCTGTCCAAATGTCTGGAGGGAAGTGAGACATTAGCTGTACTACCCTGTCTTTCAGGATGGAGGGGGAAATCGTTATCATGAACCCCTCGATTTTAAGGTAATTAAAGCACTTGCTGAGTCTGTCCACACTTATGGGATTAATGCTGCTTTCACTGTAGCTCAGGTGGAAGATCTTAGTCGTTATTGCATGACTCCTAGTGACTGGATGAGCTTGGCACGTGCCTGCCTGTCCTCTGGGCAGTATTTAGATTGGAAGGCTTTCTTGATTGAGTTTGCTAATGAACAAGCTGCTGCTAATCGTGCAGCAGGAAACCCAGCCTGGGATGTGGTTATGCTTCTTGGGCAAGGTCGATTTGCTCAACAACAAACTGGGTATCCGGCTCAGGTGTTTGGGCAAATCAACTTAATCGCAACCAGAGCTTGGAAATCATTGCCTAACAAAGGGGAAGTGAATGTCAATCTAACCAAGGTTATTCAGGATCCCCTGGAGCCTTTCTCAGACTTCATGGCTAGAATGGTTGAAGCATCTGGAAGGGTATTTGGAGACCCTGATTTGGCAATGCCCTTAATTAAACAACTTGTGTATGAGCAATGTACAAAGGAATGTAAAGCAGCTATCACCCCTTATAAGAACAAGGGGTTGGAAGCCTGGATGCCTCAGTGCAGACTGCCACTACCTTGAATAATTTGTCAGCCAATGTAGCCATGGCCTTGGTTGATTGTGGCAGGTGGCCCAGATTGGCCATGAGTGGAAAATGACTGGTTTGTGTGTGACCTCTGTGCCATATCAAAATTATACTGTAGCTGCAAATTTGTGTAAGCAACTCTCTCAGTATCTTACAGGAAATTGGTCTGGCGATTTTGATAAGCTGATGCAGAATCTGAGTATTGCCATCGTGCATGTGAATTCCACCCGGGTTGATGTCTCTGTTGCTGAAGGACTGTCAACATGGATCCTCCGAGCCATGAATCATCTGAAGGAATGGGCGGGAATGGGTGCCCTAGGAGGCATGCTCTTCCTAGTCAGTTTCATTGCCCTATGGTGTATCTGTAAGATGAGGATTTCACAGAGGAGAAGTAATGCCATGCTGGTGCAAGCCTTTGCTGCCTTGGAGGCTGGACAGCCGCAAGCTTGGTTGACTGTCCTAAAGGACTAAGCTATCATCATGCTCAGGATGCGAGGCTAAGCACTGCACTTGGGGTCAGCTTCTAGCGACTTCAAGAAGGGCATGTTTGATTGCATATGGGTTGGTATCCTAGTTTCCCATCTCTGAGAAAAAGATACAGGACGGGTATGGCACCAGCCCGGTTGGCTACTGGGCGTGGGGTCATTACAATGTCCTTTACATGCATATCAGAGATCAGACCTCTACCCTTGCCTGTTGCGTTTTAAAACAAAAAGGGGGATCTGTGGTGAGCCGCAACCCTAAGATGGCACCTGGCTTGATGCCAGAAAGCTCAAGCTTAGCTGTAAACAAGCCTTAGTTGGTAGCAGCTGCCTAGCCTGGTGTGCTTCCTCCTTTTGTGAGCCTATCTTGGATCACCAGGTGGCATGATCTGATTGGGTTTGAGTAGGCATATAAGGGCTTGGGGGAGGAGAAGCGGAGACACAAGGACACAAGCAGAGACACAAGCAGAGAAGCAGAGACACAAGCAAGGATTCGGAAGACTGTTTTCAAGGGACCTGAATAAACTGCTTGAGAAAAGCTTTTGCGAGTTGCATCATCCTTGCTGGTCAAGGGGGACGCGACAGCTCATGGCATCTATTCACTTATATTCATATTTTAGCTATATAGTACATGATATTTATACTACAACCAAGGCATCAAATGGATCATGGACTTAGACTTTTTCCTTTTCTCCCTGTCAATGAGACACTTTTCCCTACTGGTGCTGCATTGTAGGCTCCCAATGTATGAGGAGGCTCTTGGCCTTTATATGACTGCTGAACTGGGGCTGGGAACTGTTAGGTAGGGACACTCCACTTCAGAAGAGTGGGATTGAAGTGTTAGGGGGTTGTAACTGAACTTTTAAAGTTATTTAATACTTATTTATTAATAAAATATTTACTTATACAAATATAAACACTTTACTACTAATCCTACAAATTCCTACAACTCCTTTTGACCTAGCCACTAAACCTGTTGATAACTATTACAACCTTTTTTCCTAACCTTTTAGAAGGATACAGTCTCTGGGGCAGGTCCTCAGTCATCAGGAACATAGTTACTGTGGTAGACCCTTTAGTGCACTTAACAGTTTTTTTCTGGAATATCTCAGATGTAGATTCATCAGGGTAAATTGGCTATGGCAGTCTCACCTTAATCAAGGCTTGAGGCTTTCTTCTCTTTGTGAGACCCAGCCATCTGTAGGCCAACTTATTTCCTTCGCATCAGCAACTCTGTCACTTTGTTTCAGTACATAAAGCAGGCCAAAGTTTTGTTTAGGCCACTGTTCAGACAGATCAAACCCCTCTAGGCAAAAGCTGAGCCACAGGGTTTAGTCCTTGGCCTTTTTCTGTCTTGCTGAGGCTTTCTCTACTCACCAGCTTCATTCTGTCTCAGGGAGATCTCATCAATTTACCAGCACTGTCTCCGTGGGATGATACAAACTATTAGTTGTCCTTTCTAGTGTGAGGACTCACTAGCATCATGGCTCTCTAGCATGGGGGCACTCTTGGCTCCATCCACTTATCCTTCAATAGGATCTCTCCTTGTTCCACCTGTTTCAGCTTAATTTGGGTTCTGCACACTTAGCAGCTGAAAACAATGTCAGGCCAAATACTTTGTTTTTTAGTCCATTAAGTCTTTTCTGTTTTTCCTGGCTTCAACCTTGTTTTTCAGTCCATTAAGTCTCCTGTTTGTTTCCTGTTTTCACCTGACTTCATCCTTGTTTTTCCACAAGCTGATAAGCTAATCGCTCACAGCCAAGTTGATCTTAATCCCCCGAATTAAGAGACTGTGTCAGAAAACCCTAGATATTTACTAAATCATCTAATTGATTTTAATCTAACCCCCTTCACGGGGTAAAAAGTTGGAGGGTGGGACTGGGAGGGGTGGAAAGAGGACACTATGATGGATATTTAACCTGAAGGAATAAATAAATAATTTAAAATATAATTACACAATTAAAAAAGAATAAAGAAAAAGAAAACATAGTCCCCCTTCATCACCATGGGTTCTGCATCTGTGCATTCTGCCAACTCTTGGCTGTGAAGATTTGTGGATAAAAACTCTGTTCTAAACATTAAAAAATTAAAAAAATCTTCCAACCAAAAAAGAGCCCAGGGCCACATGGTTTCAGCACAGAATTCTACCGACCATCAAAGAAGAGCTAATACCAATACTTTTCATACTCTTCTACAAAACAGAATCAGAAAGAACACTCCTCTGTTAGTTTTATGCTTGGATCTAAATGTTTGGAAATCAAGCTGCATTAGAAATTTGTTTTCACATTTTATTTACTTGCCCTCACGATCTTAGTAGCATATTCTCACATACCGAAAATAATGTTGTGTACAACTTCCCACAAACTTATACTTTATTGGCTAATAAAGTTGCTGATATACCGGGCAGGGAAGTAGAAAGAAAGAAAGGTTGCTGGGTCGGGGTTCTAGAAAGACCACAAGATATGATGCACAAGGATCATGTGGGCTAGTGAAATGAACTTTTAGGACAGAGTGAGGGAGTAGAAGCCATCTAGGCATTGCCAGATTGGAAAGAGATGAACATTTATCTGGGATGTAAGTGTGTTAGGATTATTATAGTTGAGAACCTGCACAGCTTAAGTCTCACAGCATATTTTCTAATATATCTGTGCCATTTACTTGGGAATTAGAAGGTTTTTACGGGCATAGTTAAACCCCCAGAAGAGAATAATTATTTCCTACTACACAAGTAACTATGGATTTCTAACGCTCCATTAATATGTCATCAAAACAAACACTCTACTTAAATTTCACAAACAAAGCTGATAGAAAAGTTGAAACAGCTTTCTTTTATTTTATTTATTTTTGTTTTTTATTTTTATATTTAATAATTGTTTTTCTTCAAGTTAAATCTCAATCACATTCCCTTCCCTACTCCCCCCTCCAGTCCCAACCTCCCATCTTCAAACCCCCATTCTCTTCCCTTTTTTTAAGTATAAGGTATATCTTATTTCCCCAACAGTTCCCCTTTTAAGTCCAACAAATGGTTCTTTCTCTTATAATAATAGATACAATACAAAACAACAGAGGTAATTAGGCCACAGTTATGAGGGTTTTGTGGCTTAATGTATATTACCAATGTCCAGTCCATATGTATTTGGGACCTGACTTTAACATTGTACTACATAACCATCTCCATGAGTTTAAAGTTCTATATCTAACTCAACATTCATACTAACTTGCAACACAATTTTAAAAGCATCTTCTTAGATCTATAACACTCTCTTGACTCCTAAACAACTCAAAATTTAATTATGAAACTCTAGCTATCTATTCTTCAACCACGTCAGAGACCTGAGATGTATAAATATCTGATTTTTATAGGAAGTACAGGGCCTGAAGCTTCCAAAACTAAGAAATGATCTACCAGTGGCTGCCTGGACAGTTCCCATTTTCTCTCCATATATTACAGCATCGATCTTCAGTCACTTGGCCCCGTTTCTCTGACAGACATTTATTGTACAGCAGGGGTTATGAAGGACTTGCCTACCCTGTCTTGGCAGAGCCAGGCTGTCGACTTACCTGCTTCCAGGTTTTGTCCTTTTTGGACTGCATTCTGTCTACAGTTGGAGCAAGGGGCTTTTCCTGCCAAGAGATAGGCTTGCAACTAATTCAATCATCTCCCACTGGAGATTTTTCGATGCTCATCTTCTATTTGGAGTAGAATAGAGGGTGCTGTCAGGAGTTGATATGTTTGATATAAAAAAAATATAAAGTTAAGAAAACATCTTTGAATGCCATCTACCGATCTCTTGAGATTTTTGCAGAAACCCTATCTATATCTTATATTAGTATAAGCAGATGTTGCTTGTCTCTTAGCAGTTTTATTTCTGATTAGCTTAGAAAATAACTATAATAGACTTTCATAGTACCTAACACAATGACTGGCTTGCATGACTATTAGTATGCATTTCTTCATTATCCTAAAGAGTTTATGACAATTAGTAGCAAAAGGCCGAAACTTCACATTTAATTTTTTTTCCTTACACCCTAACCCTTCCATCCCATTTCTCTGGGGTGGAGTGTCCCTATATAACAGTCCCTCATCTCACTTCAGATGTCATATGAGGGCCAAGAGCCTCCTCATTCATTGGGGGTCTACGAGGCAGTAGCAGCAGTGAAAAGTGTCTCATTGCCTGGGAGAGAGAACTAAAAAACAGACAAACAGATAAAAAAGATAAAAAATAGAAAAACATAAACATAAAAATAAAAAGTCTATGTCCATGTTCCCTTTGGTGTGGTAGTTGTGGTATCAATATCCCCTACTATATAGCTAAAATCCTACTATAAGTGAACAGGTGCCATATGCATCTTTCTGAGTCTGGGTTAGCTCACTCAGGATGAGCTTTGCTAGTTCCATCCATTTGGCTGCAAATTGCATAATTTCATTGTTCCTAGTAGCTGAATAATATTCCATTGTGTAGATGTAACACATTTTTTAACCCATTCTTTGGTTGATGGACATCTGGGTTGTTTCCAGTTTCTAGCTATTACAAATAAAGCTGCTATGAACATAGATGAGGAAACTTCCTTATGATTCCGGGAGGAGACATGTGGGTGTATACTCAGAAGTGGTATGGCTGGGTCCGGAGACAAAGTTATTCCAGGTTTTCTAAGATATCGCCATACTGTCCTCCATAATGGTTGCACAAGCCTGCACTCCGACCAGCAATGGAGGAGGGTTCCCCGTTTCTCTGACAGACATTGATTGTAGAGCAGGGGTTATGAAGGACTTGCCTCCCCTGTCCTGGAGAGAACGGGCATACAGTACCCTACCTAGAAATAATGAAGGCAACATACAACAGGCCAGTGGCAAACATCAAATTAAGTGGAGAGAAAGTTGAAGCATTTCCTCTAAACTCAGGGACAAGACAAGGATGTTCACTTTCACCATATCTCTTCAATATAGTACTTGAAGTTCTTGCTAGGGCAATAAGACAACTAAAGGAGATCGAGGGGATAAATATTGGAAATGAAGAAGTCAAATTATCCCTATTTGCAGATGATAATATAGTGTTCATAAGCGACCACAAAATTTCTACCAGAGAACTCTTACAGCTGAAAAACACCTTCAGCAAAGTGGCTGGATACAATATTCATTCAAAAAAATCAGAAGCCCTTCTTTATACAACAAACAAACGGGCTGAGAAAGAAAAAAGGGAAACAACCCCCTTCACAATAGCCACACACAACATAAAATACCTGGGGGTAACTCTAACCAATCAAGTAAAGGACCTGTACAA
The DNA here is from genome assembly GCA_907164525.1 of Lophiomys imhausi. Taxonomy (NCBI): domain Eukaryota; kingdom Metazoa; phylum Chordata; class Mammalia; order Rodentia; family Muridae; genus Lophiomys; species Lophiomys imhausi. The sequence continues at coordinate 693,450 of CAJQZJ010000238.1, read as the reverse complement.
CAAGAACTACAAGCCCTTGAAGAAAAAAAATGGAAGAGTACTTTAGAAGATGGAAAGATCTCCTATGTTCATGGATAGGTAGGATCAACATAATAAAAATGGCCATCTTACCAAAAGCAATATATAGATTCAATGTAATTCCTGTCAAAATACCAACACAATTTTTTATAGACTTGGAAAGAGTTATTCTCAATTTCATATGGAACAACAGAAAGCCCAGAATAGCTAAATCAATCCTGTACAATAAAAAAAAAAAAAAAAAAAAAACATCTGGAGGTATCACCATTCCAGATTTCAAGCTGTACTCCAGAGCAATATTTATAAAAACAGCATGGTATTGGTATAGAAACAGACCAGTAGATCAATGGAATCGAATTGAAGATCCAGCAATAGACCCACACACTTATGGCCACCTAATTTTTGACAAAGAAGCCAAAACGGCACAATGGAAGAAGGACAGCATCTTCAACAAATGGTGCTGGTCCAACTGGATGTCCACTTGCAAAAGAATGAAATTAGACTCATACCTATCACCTTGTACAAAACTTAAGTCCAAGTGGATCAAAAACCTTAATATGTGCTCAAATGACAGCACATGCTGGTGAGGGTGTGGGAAAGGGGAACCCTACTCCATTGCTGGTGGGAGTGCAGGCTTGTGCAACCACTATGGGGGTCAGTCTGACGATACTTTAGAAAACTTGGCATAACTTTGCCTGAAACAGCTTTCTTTTTTAATCATCTTAGTTACATTCTATGATCATAAAGATGCTGTGAGCAGAAGTTTTAGAAATTTAGAAATTTGAGGATCCAAGATGGCAGTAGTCAGCAGGGACACATTTTGTGCTGGGGGGAGGATAGCTACAACATTAGAGAAATATAAACAAGCTGAGCAACATCCTGAGAAGCATGAACCTGCAGGGTCACACCCAGCATACCCTGGGACTAGTGTGGATCCTGCGGAGGACTCGGGCACTCTTAGGCAGCAGAGAGCAGTGTGGCAGGACCCAGGCAGCATGGACTCAGGCAATTCTGGGCAGAATCCTGAAGGAAAGGAGTAGTGCAATGTGGACCCAGGCAGCTGGGAGCGTGGAGTTCAGTGTGGTATGGTGTGGAACACAAGTAGAGTAGAAGCCACTGAAGTGGGCAAGAGCCACTCAAAAACCCAGCGAGTGTACAGGTAAGGGACCCAAAGCAGAGATTACTGGTGCTGGACACACATGCTCCGGGCCCAAAGCAGAGGTCAACTGCTTGGGGCACAGTCTCAGGGTGCAAAGTTGAGGTTAGTGGCAAGAAACACACCCTCAGGTCCAAAGCAAAGCAAAGACCTGCTTTGTGCGGTAGAGGTCAGGGGTACAGATTAGAGGCCATTTTTGCTGGACACAGGCCCTGGACCAAAGGCAGAGGCCAGCACGAATCTGGCAGCAGAGTGGGAAAAAGCAACGCAGCGGCTGGCAGGGAGGCACAAGCATATCTGGGCTTACCCAGAAAAGTGTTGGACAGAAAGTTCCTTCAACTGGATATACAATCACTTGGAAGAACATTGCACTCATACATGCCAGAGGGCTGTTCTTCTTGCAATGGTGCAATCTCCCACAGGTTTGATTACTACAGAGTCTTGGGATGTAGCACCAATTGCCACAAAGAGGTACCTCCTGGCTACCTGACCACCCAATATTCACATAATTACCTCAACACACTAAAGAGGACCCGCAGTGCCATTTAAATGGTACAGAAGACATCAGGAACAATCAGCTTAGAACAACCAGAGGGCTAAAGTTAAGGGAAAGAACAAAACTGTGAAAAATCAGGGAAATATGTCTCCAAAGAAATTCAGTGAGGTTAGCACAGCAAGCCCTGAACATCCCATCACAGCTGAAACTATTGAAAAATATGACAAAACTACACTTAGGATAATGATGGAGCCCTTTCAAGAAGAAATCAAATTACTGAAATTTTACAAATAAAAGTGCTGGAGAATACCATTAGAAACCTCCAATCCAACACAGCCAAACATGAACAGGAAAGATACAAGGCAGCACAATATTTGAAAGATTTGAAGACAAGACAAGCAAATTGGAACAGGAAATGTATAAAACGAATAAAATATTTCAAGACTTTAAATTGGAAGTAGAATCAATAAAGAAAACACAAATAGAGATAAGAGTGGAAGTGGAGAATCAAGGGAAGAGAACAGGAAGTACAGACATGAGTATCAAAAATAGAAATACAAGAGATAGAAGACAGGATCTCAGGCATGTAAGATTCAATGGAAGAAATCAGTACAACCACCAAAGAAAATGAAAAATCTAAAAAAGTTCTCACCCATAACATCGAGGAAATCAAGGACTTAATGAAAAGACAGAACCTAGGAATTATAGGCATAGAGGAAAGAGAAGACTACCAACTCCAAGGTCCAGGAAACATCTTCAATAAAATCTTAGAAGAAAACTTTCCAAACCTAAAGGGGGAGATGCCAATAAAATTCCAAGAGGCATACAGAACACCAAACAGATTAGATCAGAAAGAAACTCCCCTTGCCACATAATAATTGAAACTTCAAATGAATAGAACAAAGAAAGAATATGAAAAGCTTTAAGAAAAAAGATCAAGTAACATATAATGGGAGACCCACCAGAATTACAACTGACTTCTCCACAGAAATTTTAAAACCCAGAAGGTCCTGGACATACATCCTACAAGCCCTAAGAGAATATAGGTGCCTAGCCAGACTACTATAACCAGCAAAATTCTCTATCAACAAAGATGGAGAAAACAAGATATTCCACGACAAAATCAAATTAAAACAGTATCTGCCCAAAAATCCAGCCCTACAGAAGATTTCAGAAGGAAAATTCCAACCCAGAGAAGTTTACTACAGCCAAGAAAATGGAGGAAGCAAAAAAACAAACAATCAAACAAACAAAAAACAAAAACAAAACTCCACTGCAGCTAAACCAAAAGAAACACACAACCACCATGTACACCAAAAATAATAGGAAATTACAACCTTTGGTCATTAATATCCATCAACATCAATGGACTCAACACCCCCGTAAAAAGACACAGGCTTGCAGGATTGATCCATAAACAAGACCCATCATTTTGTTGCATATAAGAAACACATGTCACTAGCAAAGATAGATGCTACTTCAGAGTAAATGGCTGGGAAAAGGTTTTCCAAGCAAATGGACCCAAGAAGCAAGCTGGAGTAGCCATCTTAATATCAAATAAAATTGACTTTCAACTGAGGTCAATCAAAAAGGATAAAGAAGGGCACTACATACTCATTATAGGAAATATTCAAGATGGCATCTCAATATTGAATAACTATGCCCCAAATACAAGGGCACCTACATTTGTAAAACAAACAAACAAACAAACAAACAAAAACAAAAAAAAACTCTTCTAAAGCTGAAACCACACATTGATCCCCACATATTAGTAGTGGGAGACTAAAACACCTAACTCACAACAATGGACAAGTCATCAAGAAAGAAATCAAACAGAAAAATAATGAGTCTAACCAAGGTCATGAATCAAATGGACCTAACAGATATCTACAGAACCTTTCACACAAACAAAAGGAATACACCTTCTTCTCAGCACCACATGGAACCTTCTCCAAAATCCACCATGTAGTCAGACACAAAGCATGTCTCGATAGACAGAAGAAAGTAGTAATAACCCCTTGTGTCTTATCAGATCATCATGGATTAAAGTTTGACTTCAACAACAACAACAGAAATAAGAGAAAGTCTACAATCAAGGAAACTGAACAATTATTTGCTCAATGACTACTGGGTCAAGGAAGAAATAAAGAAGGAAATCAAAGACTTCTTAAAATCCAAGGAAAATGAAGGCACAACATACACAAACCAATGGGACACAATGAAAGCAGTGCTATGAGGAAAGTTCATATCACTAAATGCTTTCGAAAAAGAAAATTGTGACATCTCATATTAATGAATTAACAGCTGAATTGGAAGAACTGGAAAAAAAAAGAAGAAACACTCCCAAGAGTAGCAGAAGGCAGGAAACCATCAAACTTAGGGCTGAAATCAATGACTTGGAAACAAAGAGAACAATACAAAGAATCAATAAATCCAAGAGTTAGTTCTTTGAGAAAATCAACAAAATAGGCAACCCTTTAGCCAAATTAACAAAAAGGCAGAGGGAAAACCCAAATAAAATCACAAATGAAAAAGGAGAAATAAAAACAGAGATTGAAGAAATACAGAGAAACTTTAGGTCCTACTTTAAAAATCCATACTGCAACAAATTTGAAAACCTAAATGATATGGAAAATTTTATTGATAGATTCCACCTACCAAAGTAAAATCAAGATTAGGTTAATAGGATAAACTGCCCTGTAATCACTACAAAATAGAAACAGTCATTAAGAACAGATAGGGCCTCTTCAAAAAAATCAAGAGATCTGCAGAATATGGCAGATCTCTTGAGTTTTCAAAGATGTTTTCATAACTTTAGATTTTTTTATATCGAGACATATCAACTCCTGACAGCACCCCCTATTCTACTCAAAGTAGAAGATGAGCATCGAAGAATCTCGAGTGGGAGATGATTGAATTAGTTGCAAGCCTATCTCTAGGTAGGAAAAGCCCCTTGCTCCAACTGTAGATAGACTTCTGTCCAAAAAGGACAAAACCAGGAAGCAGGTAAGTCGACAACCTAGCTCTGCCAAGACAGGCTAGGCAAGTCCTTCATAACCCCTATTCTACAATCAATGTCTGTCAGAGGAAAGGGGTCAAACTACTGAAGATCGATGCTGTAATGTATGGAGAGAAAATGGGAACTGTCCAGGCAGCCACAGGTATGTCATTTCTTAATTTGGGAAGCTGCAGGCCCTGTACTTCCTATAAAATCAGATATATTTATCCCCTCTCAGGTCTCTGAGGAGGTTAAAGAACAGATATATAGAGTCTCATAATTAAATTTTGAGTTGTTTAGGAGTCAAGAGAGTTATAGATCTAAGAAGACGCTTTTAAAATTGTGTTGCAAGTTAGTATGAAAGTTGAGTTAGATATAGAACTTTAAACTCATGAAGAAGGTTAGATAGCAGAATGTTAAAGTCAGATGCCAAATACATATGGACTGGACATTGGGAATGTATGCTAAGCCATATAACCCTCATAACTGTGGCCTAATTACCTCTGTTGTTTTGTATTGTATCTATTGTCATAAGAGAAAGAGCCATTTGTTGGACTGAAAGGGGAAAGTGTAGGGGGAAATAAGATATACCTTAAACATAAAAAAAAGGGAAGAAGATTGGGGGTTGAGGGTGGGAGGGTGGGACTGAAGGAGGGAATATGGAGGGGACGGTGATTGAGATGTAATTTGAAGGAATAAAAAATTAAAAAAAAAAAGAATTTCCCAACCATAAAAAGCTCAGGGCTAGATGATTTCAGCACTGAATTTTACCAGACCTTCAAAGAAGAGCTAATACCAATACTCTTCAATCTGTTCCACAAAAGGGAATCAGAAGAAGCACTGCCAAACTCATTCTATGAGGCCACTGTCATTCTGATTCCTAAACCACACAAAGACCCAAGAAAGAAAGAGAACTTGAGACCAATCTCCCTCATGAACATATGTAGAGAGCTGCGACGTGCTGCGCCTTAAAGATGGCGCTGGTCTCCGCCTTCCACCAGCCCGACGGTGAGCGCTCTCAGTGGTAAACAAGTCCATATTTGGCTAAGACCGCTGATCTGGCTTGCTTCCGCATACGTGGGCCTCTAAGATAGCACTACGTGGCTTTACTTGATTGGCTGTTCATTTAGTATTTAGCCTGTGGGTTGGGTCTGCCCAGCCCTTTTCAGAAGACTGTTTTCAAGGGACCTGAATAAACTGCAGGAGAAGAGCTTTTGTGAGTTGCGTCATTTCTTGCTGGTCGAGAGGGACGCGACAAGTGGTGGCCCGTACGGGAACCCAGAAAAGACTCAGAACTCCTGCAGTCAGGGGCAACGCGTTGGTAAGTTCCTGGGATAAATCAGGACAATAAAGTTTCACGGAGATAGCGAACACAAGGTAAAGTTTCGCGGATAATAGCGAACGTACGGTGAAGTTTCGCGGAGATAGTGAACGTATGGTAAGGTTTCGTGGAGATAGCGAACAAAAGATACAGTTTCGTGGGGAAGCTGCAAACCGAAAGTAAATTTTTAAACATGGGGTTGTCTGAGTCACACCCAATTTTTCTGGCTCTTCAGGAGCTACTTTTAGCTAGGAATTTTTTAAGGAGCACCCAGTGATATTCCCTAAGGTTACTTCAGCAGTACCACTTCAAGGGTCACCAAATGTGTTTACTGATGGCTCAAAGACAGGCTGTGGAGCCTATTTGATAGAAAGACAAGAGCCCGTGTTATGTCAATTTCAACCTGGCTCCCCCCAAATAGTAGAGTTAAAAATAGTAATGGAGGTGTTTAAAAGATGTCAATTTGCATTCAATTTGATTTCAGATTCAGTTTATGTGGTCAACGCAGTAAAAGTATTAGAATTAGCAGGTCCTATTAAGAATAGTAGTACTGTATGTGCCTTATTACAAGAGTTACAAGTTTTAATCTGGCAGAGAAAAAGGTGTTTTTATATTCAACATATCAGAGCACATACAGGATTACCTGGACCATTAAGTGAAGGTAATGATAAAGTTGATCAATGGACCAGGATGGAATGCATTTTTTGGAGCTCATTCCTGGACCAAGCCAGACAGTTTCACCAATTATTTCATGTAAATGCAAAAACTCTACAGCAGAAATTCCATTTGCCTAGAGCAGATGCTAGACAAGTAGTTTTGGACTGTCCTCAGTGTGTGATTCATCATCATCCTCCCAGTGTGGGAGTGAACCCTAGAGGGTTGATGCCACTCAAAATTTGGCAAATGGACGTTACTCACATTTCAGAGTTTGGAACCTTAAAATATATTCATGTATCTGTGGA
>CAJQZJ010000238.1:631882-671264 GCA_907164525.1 Lophiomys imhausi | reverse complement strand
CCTTGTCTCAAAAAACAAAAAAAAAAAAAAAAAAAAAAGAAGCGTTACCCTTAATTTTGTATCATTATACAAAGATCAATAGCAATGTGGCCAAATATTATCTTAATTTTGTATCAATATACAAAGATCAATACCGATGTAGCCCTATACAATCTTAATTTTACATTAATATACAACGATCAATACCAATTTAGCCAAATATAATATTAATTTTGTATCAGTATACAAAGGTATAAGGCTATATTCAATAATCTGTCCTTTTTTCTAGATCTTTCCTATACTATGTCTATGTCCTATTTTTCTCAAGTCTGTTCACTCCTATATAGGAGAGAAAGGAGGATACAGAAAAGCAAAAGAGAGAAGTCCCTGGGTCTAACCTCCAAAGCCCATTGGGAAAGTTTTAGTATGCATTACTTTTAACAACACACACTCTTCGCTAGCAGGTCAATGGAAATGATAACATGATTCAGATTCATTGTGGTATCAATTAACACCTGATCATGAGAAAACAACATACTTCACTTCGAGTTAATGCTAAAATTATTACATATAACTTATGATCAGTGTAATGCTGGAATAAGTATTTAATGTAAAAGAAATGCCAATAACAAATGGTAATGTAAGTAAGATACTAGCCAGGGGGTAAGTAACAACCATGGAGATGCCTTAAGGCTCAAAGAATAGTCACTTTAAGTTTTTAAAGGACAGCCATAAATTTGTTTCCTATAATTCTAGGGAAAACAATTCATATGTATAGGTTTAATAACATGAAGTTAATAAGGAATTTCCTAAAAGAGTGCATTTGATACTTATTGTGAAGAGAAAGATTAGGCCTATTAACTACTTTTATGTTTGAATATTCCTTCTGTCATTTTTCCCTTTTATAATGTAATTTCATTTTTCATGCAACATATAATTTATGAAATACCTCTCTCTATCACTTCATTTTTAATAATTTATTTTTTATTTCTTCAAGTTAAATCTCAATCACAATCCCCTCCCTCTTCCCCCTTCCAGTCCCACCCTTCCACCCTCCTCCCCCTCAACCCTTCATCCTCTTCCCTTCTTTTTTTTTTTTTTTAGTTTAAGGTATTTCTTTTCCCCCCCAACAGCTCTCCCCTTCAGTCCAAAAAATGGTTCTTTTTCTTATAACTATAAATACATTACAAAACAACAGAAATAAATAGGCCACATTTATAAGAGTTATATGGCTTAGCATACATTCCCATGTCCAGTCCATATGTGTTTGGCACCTGACTTTAACATTCTACTATCTAACACTTCTTAGATCTTCACCACCATCCTCTCTCCCATATTATACTTTTATTTTCTTTCTTTCAAAAACATTCTACAAAACTCAAAAGTAAAAATCATAACACACAAAAATCAATGTCTATGAATGCTACCCTCTTCTGAGGAGGAGAGGATCTAGATGGGGAAGAGGGAGGCAGGGTAGGACCTGAAGGCCAGAGGATTTTGATCGAAATGTAATATGAAAATATAAATTAATAATTAAAAATTAAAATAAAGTATGCCAAAATGAAACAAAAATTCCTCAAAAAACCATGAAGTTAGTTTAGTGTTGGTCAGTTACTCATGGTTATGGGACCTTCCTTGAACTCTGAGTGATACTACCAGGAACAATCTATAGAGAGAGCTGATGGTGTCTTCAACAGAAGTTATTAATTTCAAATAGCTTCTTGATTAGGAAGGGGACCATTATTATTATAAATAATAATGTCACCTGAAAAAAGCTGTCATGTCCACCTCCATGACTCAATTCTGGGATGGATTTTGCTTGAACTTGTGCAGGAATTGTGCATTCACACTCCTGTGTGTGCTGTTACAGTCTCTGTGAGTCCATTTATGCATCAGTCCTGTATTGTCTGGAAGACACTTCCTTCTTTTCCATCACCTCTAGCTTTTACAGTCCTTCTGCCTCCTCTTCTTCATAGATCCCTGAGCCTTAAGGGGAAGGTATACATAAAGATATCCCATTTTAGGGCTGGGTGCTCCAAAGTCTCTCACCATTTGCACATTTGCACAATTATGATTTTCCATGTTAATTCCCATCTACTTGCAGAAAAAAACAACTGATGAAGGTTGGGTGATACAATGAACTGTGGACAGCAACATCTCTTTCAGAGAAATTTAGTTGCTAGGTTCCTTTTACAGAGTAGTAATAATAATACTTTTTCCTTTGTCTAATGACCTATCTAGTCTCAGGATCTTGGCAACTTTCACTGTGCCATGAATAGATTCTATCTCATATCACAGCCTTACACACAATTAAAAAGTATCTAATTTATCCCTATAATATCCATTCTACTGTTTGAATTTTTTTTAAAAAATAAGATGTTTAAAATATGGGAGGAAAATGCTTGTTGCAATGGGGTATAATGGGATTACTGAAGTAACCAATAAAACAATATAATATGATTGTGTATTACATTCTTAATATGACTCATCCATTTTTATACAGATACTTCTATTATAGCCAATTGATAAGTTTAAAAATTGTCATTTTAACCTAAATAAAATAATTAAATAATAATGTCACCTGAAATAAACCAGTTTATAAAATTATGAATATTATATAACAAAATACTCATATATTAGAAAACAACAACCATTGTAAAGGTTAAAAATTATACAAGTAGGAAAAGTTGAATTGTCTTTGCTTGATATGCAGCTCACCATTTTTTTATTATTTTCTGTGTCTATTTGGAGTATATTGTTTCATAACTTCAACATACTCCTCTCTGCCTTCAATGTGGGAGTTAGTGAGATGAGAAACTTCAAACTGATTCTGAAGCCCCCAGTTCAAATGCTTTGGGGTGGTACTGTGAAGAGACTATACTTTAAAATAAATGATTTCATCTTCAGCCAAGAAAAGTGTTAACTTCCTGGAAAGTTTCCAGGTCGCTGTTCAGAAGAACTCAATTTTGCAATTTCATCAGCTTTCACTTATCCATTCCATTGGAGAAGAAGCAGTGCTATGAATAATCTGAAAGTACAGTTAATTTTGAAAGAATTTATATGAAGTGATTTTTTGTAGTAGATTCAACTGTCTAGTTGTGTTGTACCTAAGCTAATAATAAAATTAGCTTTTCTATCCTCAGGGCATAATAATTGGTAGCTCAGTAAAATAATATGTGATAAGGGAAAACTAGGAACTTTTATTAGTCAACAGGAAATATTTCTTAGGCAGTACACTCATATATGAGGAGAATTCAAAATCATAGATAATAAATAAAACTTAATCGGTGAGAAATCTGGAGACCAAGTCAACTGTCCTTACACTGACAGATACTGATCATAATATGTCAGCATCCAAACTACCAAAGTGAATCATCTACTATCTTAATGCCTCACTTATCAGTGCATACTAAAACATTCTGAAAATTATAAAGACTTACTAAAGCATGTAATGTCTTTGTAATAAAGCATTTTGTGGTATGCATAGATTGCTGTAAGTTTTGTAGAAAGATGTATGAATGTAAATTTTAACATGTTTATTGTGCATTTATTCCCTGTTTAATCATTCAGAATATCTTAGTTAATATGTGTTTTGAAAAGTCTAAACTTACCAACGAATAAGGTCACATGCAAGATATAGCTTTTATTTTCCTGTATATAAGAAAGGAGGTCCCGTGATGTAGAGCAGGGGAGAGAGTGAGAAAATGTGGGGTCTATTCATTGAGAAATTGAGCTATATGGAGAGACTGTATATGAAATTTGGGTCCTGTCAAACCAACATGATGTTTACTCTTCTGTGAGGCAGTGTGGAGAAGTTAGCAACAATTCTGGTAAGTAATAATGGAACTGCATGGAAGTTGTTAAGAGATACACAGAATAAATAAATTTGCTATTGCATCAGAATATGTGGGAGAATGCAAGATTAATAAAACTTTATCAGAAAAGTCAGGAGACTACTCTCAAGGAACTCTTTTAAGACTCCTGCTTCCTCATTAGCTGACTTTGTAACCAACGAAGACAACAGGATAGGGCAAGGTCCTAAGGCAGATGACATGTTTGGAACCATGTGTAACCTGCCATGTCACTCACAAGTCTTTGTTTTTAACCCTTTTCACGTTGATCAAACAACCTTGAACATTATATTTCAAAATATGTCTCAGAACTAACTCATGAATTGAATATGTGAAAATGTAATGCATGGTAAAGATGAAATCACAAGTATAAGTGGAAAGAGCAGATTGTTTATTAGATTCTATTGGGGAAATTGGCTTATTACTTGGAGAGAAATAAACTTGGATCTCTAACTAGAGTCACATACCAAAGTGGACTCCAGATGGTTTAAAAACTTAATGAAAAGTAAAACTATAATTACAATAAACAAAAATGTTAAATGCTATCGTTGTTACTAGGATATGGTGATGAATTTCTTAAACAAGATGTTTAAACACTAACTCAGAGACAAACAAAGCAGAATGGTATTCCTTTAACATATCTTGAAGTGGGTGAAAGGAAATTGAAGTTAATAAGGATTAATTTTCACCACATAGCTACAAAAATAAACAAATTGATAGTTGTAAATAATTGATTCAAATAAATCAACTTTATGAAAAGTTTTAGACATTTTTAGAAAAATGAACTTCACACAGTGGTTCAAGCCTATAGGTCCTGAACTTAGGCATCTGAGGCAATGGAATAGATAGTGATTTTTTTCTTAGAACAGTGTTGACTATGATGTACCTTCTCAGACAGACTGGTATACAGATTGCAACTCTGTTCATAAATCAAACAATAAAAAAAAAACAAAAAGAAAAAACCAATGAAAAGCAAACAGAAAAATGAACACAAGTACAGAAAGTGTACAGAAGAATAAACTCATGAACTATGAAGGATATGAAGCTATCTAGTAATTCATTTTGTTGTCAGATCAAAGGAAATGGAAATAAGCCTACCTTATTGAATTGGCAACTTTTGTGTGATGGGGCTGTAGAATTGTTGATGACCTACTAGTGCAGCCAAGGTAAGTAGACTCTACATGGTCACATTAAATACAGGCATATATAATGAATTACTTGCTTAGAAAATACCACCAAAATATTGAATGTTTAAAGACATTTTATGGTATCATTGATCCTTGTAATACTGTAAAATTAAATCATAGCTAAAGTATGTCATGAAGTGAAATAAGTTTCAAAGGAATTAGTTATTCATGTAGGAATATTGTTAATATGAAAAGGAGCACACTGAGAAAACTTAAGAATATGACATAGTATTCTGATCATGAAGTGGAATAGTGTGCATCTAAAACAATACTATGTATATGCCAAGCACATGTGTCGCAGAAATCCACATGCTGAAATTGTTTCATAGAAAAAGGTGAGACAGAGAATAGATTTGTATGAACAGTGGGCAAAGGGGACTAATTAATCTGAGACATGTGAAATTATGAAAACTGAATTGGTGTTTAGAAGATGTTCAGCTTTCACTTGAACATGCCCTCCTCATTGCCTCCTGCTAAAGGACTCCATATTTGTTTTCTCATTTTACCTTATTTTTTTCTCCTTTTAACTAATGAGAAAAAATGTAGTTTTCTTGGAATTGACAGTGATGTATTGATAGTCAAGTGGCCTGGTGTTTGATTGGGATCATGGGCCATTGTAATGTGCACTAAGTTAATTTCTACAAAAATCATCTACTATGAAACAACAATAAGAAAAAAGAAAACATAACAACGAAAAGGTGTGTGTGTGTGTGTGTGTGTGTGTGTGTGTGTGTGTGTGTGTGTACACAGGGTGTTATACATGGAGATAATAAGTAGAAATGCCCTCAATTTATGAGAAAACAACTTCAACTGAAGTTGAACATTCAATTTGCAAATGGGGTGGATATTGTTCTAGACTCTCATAACATCATAATAAATATAATAAAATATCACTGGTCTAGTTTTTATGTTAAAATTTACCTCTTATATAGTAGAATAAATAGTTCAGAAGAGTGAATAAGTTCATAAAAGTACTCACAATATTTACTGATGAAAATTAAGTATAAAATCTAAGTAAATATGCACGTATGCAAGCACCTGTTTGTACGAATGTATGTGTGAGAGAGACTAAAAAAAAGAGAAAGTGTTATTGGAAACATTTTGCAGAGTCAGATAAATTATACTTCTGTAATTAGAATAATGGCATCAGCCCAGTAGGAAACTAAAATAAAATAACTGGAGATATGCTGGTTTCACATGGAATTATACTTAAGAGAAAAATACAGAATGTCAGAAAGTAAATTTAGCAGATAGTCATTGATTTGGATGTACAAGTAGAATAAAAGACTCAGAATTTTCAAAGGTTAAAACAAAGTACATTATAATCAAATTTATTCAGTACTAGACAATATTATCTATAAGTTCCAACTGATATCAGAACAAAGAACAGAAAATTCCACAAAGTTTGATTAAAGTGATATGATGATGTTATTATATAAAAGATACTCTATTATTCACAAAAAGCTGGGAAAGTAAAATATTCTTACAAGTTTTGGTTAAACTAGTCACATATTTCCATATTCCTCTTCATTCATAATATTCCAGTTCACTTTCCTTTCAGTGTGTATAAAATTTTGTACTTGCTTTCCAATCCAAATAAACTACAGTTTTATAGGAATAAAATAAATGTTGTAGATTTTTCTTTCCTACAAAATAATCACTCATGTTCAGACAGTAATATCATGACTCTTTAAGACATAATTTTAATTAAAAATGTACTATACTGTATACTTTGATCATCTTCTTTCCCATTTCTAAATCCTCTAGGATCCTCGCCACTGCCTACCCCCTAATCTTCACTTTCTCTTTCTCTTCTCTCTCATCTCTCTAAAAAAACACAAAAAATAAAACCTAAAAAACTGCAAAAACAAAATGGAATATCTGACAAACCAAACTAGAAAAGGAAAAAAAAATGACAAAAGTTCCAAATAAAACAAGAAGTCCTTGAAAAAAATCACGAGATCCATTTTGTGTTTGCCCACTAAATCTGGGCATGGGGCTTTCCCTGGAGTGTGGTTCATATACCCATTGACACTACATTGGAGAAAACTGGCTTTCGTTTCCCAGTAGGTATCATTTGAAAATAGCTTCTTGGTTAGTATAGTTATTTTTGTTCACTCTGCTCTACAGTGTTAGAATTTTATCTGACATGAATCCAAGCAGGGCTTGTGCTATGTCACATTCTCTGTGAGCTTCTATGTTCATCAATCCTATTTTTCCTTAGTAATTCTGTTTCCTTGGATTCATCCACCACCTCTGGCTCTCACAGTCTTTCTACTTTATCTTCTACATAGAGTCTTGATCTTTGAGGAGATGATTTTTAAAAAAGATTTCCTATGTAAGCCTGGATATTCCAAAGTCTCTAATTTTCTGCACATTGACTAATTATGGATTCCTGTGTTAATTCACATCTGCTACAAGAAGTAACATTAGTTTTGAAGGTTGAATGATGGCCTAATATATGGGTATAAAACTATGCTCTTAGGCCTCATTGTATTGATATGCTCCTTCCGGAGAATAATAGTATGAGGTTTTCTGCTAGGCTCATGACATATCTAGTTTCAGTTTTTTTGTGTAGTGTAGTAATGTCAAGTATGTGATCTATGTCGTGGAGTGGACTTTCTATACAATCAAACAAATCTTGTTGTTTATCCCCATAGCAATTGTGCCCACTATTGCACCAATATCTGTTGCAGGCAGTACTCTGTTGCTGACTGTAGAGTTGTATGTAGTTGGATGATTTTGGTGCTTACCTTTTTTCCCTCTTATAGCATTGAAACTACCTTCAGAACCATACATACTAGTAACCTGGAGTGAATCTTCTCACTGAGTACAGACCTGTACCCTATGGCCTGTAACATAAGTAAGCTGTGCCTTCAGTATTCGACCTTACCATCAGGATATGGATAGTACCTAGTAGTCTTGGAAATAGTCTGATATGTTTGGAGGTTCCTAGAATTGAATCAACACGATGGAAATGACTTAACCCATTCTTGTCACTGGAAGTTTTACTTGGTGGCATGAATTTAACAGGTAAACCATCCTCTCTCACATTATATTATGACTTCATTTAACTTTTGTATATAATTTGATAGCTTATGGAGTAGCAGGTTTCTATTTGATGTTTCCAAAAGAATTTTAGGGTTAGCTTTGTCTCCGAATATTCTCTAAGACTGTTCCCCCTTTGACTTCATTATTTAACCCCTTTATTCTAATTTTCCCCTTTCTCTTTTTAACACCATATTCTGTTTCCCTTTCTTTGGAACATTCCCCATTCTTTATTGTCCTTTACTTGTTACCTAACCTCTGTGGTTATTTGTATTGGAACATGCATATCAAAAGCTTAAAAGATAACATCAGTTGACATATAAGATATAACAAGCCATATTGTGGTTTTGAGTATGGCTTACCTCACTCTGGATGCTTTTTCTTTACATAGTTTCATCTATTTCTCTAAAATTTCATAGTTTTAGTTTTCTTAACAAATGAATACTATTCCATTCTATAAATACACCATATTTTCATTATCCATTTATCAGTTGATGAACATCTAGTTGTTTCCAATTCTGGCTATTGTGAATAGAGCAGCAATGAGCATGAATGAACTGGTATCTCTGAGGTAAGATGGATATTCCTCTAAATATATTCCCTAGAATGGTATAGCTACATATAGTGATAGAATTGTTTTCTGCTTTTTAAGGAAACTCCATAATGATTTCCATATTGGTTATACCACTTTGCTTTCTCACCAGCAATGAAGAAATATTCCACTATCCCTGAAAATCTTGATATTATATGCTGAGTTATTATTCATTAATTAATTTATTATTTATTTATATATGTGTTTGTTTGTTCAGAGTGAGTTTGGCCATTCTGACCAGAATAGAGGACAGGAAGGGATACAAATGTCCTCGCCTTGTGTCCCATTTTATTGTGAGGGCTGTGAATCCTTGGTAGAGATGTTATCTGTATGTTTGAAGAATCATAAGGAATGAAGATGGGCTAAAAAGAAATGCTGAAAGAGCTGCAAGAATAGCTATAAAGATTTAGTCTCCCCCAAGAGGTTGAGATGCTGCAGGATATAGGTGTGATGGGACAAGGGAATTCTGTGGGCATAATCCTGCAGGACTAGGGATAAAGTATGGAGAGATCTGAAATGAGACCAGTAAGGAAGATAAAGATCATGCCTCAACCTTATTTAATCTTGAAAAATATATAGCATTATTCTCTCTCTCTCTCTCCCCCACCCCATGGGTGTGTGTGTGTGTGTGTGTGTGTGTGTGTGTGTGTGTGTGTGTGTGTGTGTGTATGTGTGTGTGTGTGTATTTGTGTGTTTTAGTAAGGGCGGTCATATTTCTGTGAGAAAATGGTTTGAATTTGTGGACTTATTCATATATGTGTGATCAAGTGTATGTCAAAGTTCAAACTCTAATGTTGTTTGAGAGCTATCCATTTTGCTTTGTCAGACAGGGTGTCCTTGTGATTTATAGCTTTAGGCTCGCTGACCAGGGGTCTACAGGGATCCTTTGCTTTCTGACCCACTAGTACTGTGACTGCAATTGCACACTACTGTAGCCTCCTTCTATGTGTGTGGGTTCTAGTGAACTTACTCAGAACCTCAAGCAAATATGATAAGCATGTTACTCATTAAGTCTTCCCCTCGAGTACATCTAAAATATTTCATAATAGTATGTAGTAATATACTTGCTTGCTTATGTATGTAATAAAGGAATGTGATCCATTTTCAGCACAGAGGACTTTAAACAATGTCAAGCTTACCACAAATTGAAGATTAACCAGAGAGTCCAGTTTATACCATTTCACACTGCTGACACCTGCACATCCAAATTTATTTCAGCTTCTCCTCAATTGGTGGGTTGTGAGAAGAGGCAGCAAACCACAATGGATGATTTAAATAGAATTCAAAATAAACACTAAAAACATTACCCATTAAGAAAAAGCAAAAATCTGTGGGGTTTTGGGCTATAAATGAAGAAAAACATGCACCCCCTCCCCAAGTAAACAACCTAGGAAGAGAGGAGATTGCATATTTTATTTTATAGGTTTTTTATTTTGTGTTAATATGGTTGGTTGTCTTAAAAACACAAATATATTGCTTTGTTTTCATTGCTCAACATATCTAGAATTCATGAGAAAATGGGGATCCTTGCATCCTGTATTTAGAACATACAGTAGTATGTGTTCATCCATGTATTCCTATCATTAAGTTTAATATGTACTTTCAGGAAAAAAATATTTTTCAAAACTTATGACTTACTTATCATTACATCCCCAGGAAGTGAGACCAAATTGGGAATACTGGTAAATAGTACAAGTGAGATCAGAGATTATTACATTTTTTTTTCCTCAGTGAACTACATGAATCCTGAAACATTAGTGGGTATAAATATGTATTTATATATGCATATAGTATTACATATTATTTTGATCACTAAATATTTTGTTATTCAGATCAATTATTTTGACTACTTAAAGTATCATAAACTTGGCTTCTGTGTCTTTTTGTTATGCCATCCTCAAGCATTTCCTTCCTCAGACATTAAAATATATCAGCCTAACCTGGTATTTTTGCTGCCATAACCATAGAATCAATCACTCCTCCAAGATGCCCTGGTTCTTTTAGTGAGGAGTATTTAGGGATAACATTTTATTTTTATGTTATTGTCTTTTCATGCTATGCATATGCAAATTCATATGATAAAAACTCATACTGAATATGAGTCTCCTATAACTTCTACAAAACATTTATATTTCATGTCACATTCTAATACTGTAAAGTTTATCACAACATTTTAATTTTTAACCTTGAAAATCTATTTTCAAAATGAGACTTATTTCCTATTTTCTTCAATACATTAGTATATCTTCCTGCATACAACTAACCACCAGTGACTATTTGCACTTACAGGAACTCAAAAAAGTAAGAAAGGAATGAAGAAAATGAAGGAAAAGAGGAGCTAAAGAAGGAGGGTGAAGAAATTTATAAATTTTTGGACAATACATTTATTAATAGAAATTTTATTTCTATGAAAGCATTTACCATTTCTTTTGGTCACACTCTTCTTCCATAACATATATTTCTATTTTATTTTTTATGAACCTTATTTCTGTCAGCACAGTTCTGATCAGGATATAAGGTGAATAAATTAATTTGGTTCAAATATACAGTATATTTATCCTCATTATATTTATCCTTATTATCATCTTTAAAAAATACTGTGAAGTTTATCAAAAGGCCTGATTACTATTTCATTCTTTTTCTGAGTTATAATAAGCAATTTATTGATCACTTTTCATTTTTCAACCCTTCTCAAAACCTGGGGTGCTTAAGGTTTGGAGATATTAGATACAAAAGCTAGCAGTTATATTTGGATTTCACTTGCATTTATATGCATTTCATTTCTTATTTCACTTTGGAAAAATACTTAGAAGCATGTGAGGCACAACATATGTATACTCTCATATTATAAAAATTGTGGAAATTTGTACTCATAGTAGTTTAACAATTTTTAACTGTTACCAATATATTGATAACATTTTATATGAAATAGTATTCTCACATGAATATGAAAATACTTTATTTTAGTCTCTCTTGAATCTTTTTTTTCCTTACTCTGTCACTCTCTATTCACACAATCAACATAAAAAACCTAGCAAACAATCTCATTAGAAAGTATTTTCTAAGTTCTTGTCATACAGGTCTTTCAGTTGTTTGGTTAGAGTTACCCCCAGGTATTTTATATTGTTTGTGGCTATTGTGAAGGGTGTTGTTTCCTTAATTTCGTTCTCAGCTCATTTATTTTTTGTATAAAGAAGGGCTTCTGATTTTTTAAATTAATTTTGTATCCAGCCACCTTCATAAAAGTGTTTATCAGCTGTAAGACTTCTCTGGTGGAATTTTTGAGGTCGCTTATGTGCACTGTCATATCTTCTGCAAACAGGGATAATTTGATTTCCTTATTTCCAATTTGTATCCCCTTGATCTCTTTTAGTTGTTTTATTGCTCTTGAAGTAACTTCAAGTACTATGTTGAAGAGATATGGTGAAAGTGGACATCCTTGCCTTGTCTCTGAGTTTACAGGAAATGGTTTAAGTTTCTCTCCATTTAATTTGATGCTGGTTACTGGCTTGCTGTATATCGCCTTTATTATTTCTAGGTATGGTCCTTGCATGCCCATTCTTTCCAGGACTTTTAGCATGAAGGAATTTTGGATTTTGTCAAATGCTTTTTCAGAGTCTAGCAGGATGACCTTTTTTTTTTTTTTTTTCTTTCAGCTTGTTTTTATTGTGAATTACATTGAGGATTTTTTCAAATGTTGAACCATTCCTGCATTCCAGGGATGAAGTCTACTTGATCATGGTGTATGTTACTTTTGATGTGTTTTTGGATTCAGTTTGCCAGTATTTTATTAATTATTTTTGTGTGTATGTTCATGAGGGAAATTGGACTGAAGTTCTCATTCTTTATTGGGTCTTTGTGTGGTTTAGGAATCAGAGTAACTGTGGCCTCATAGAATGAGTTTGGCAGTGTTCCTTCTGATTCTATTTTGTGGAAGAGTTTGAAGAGTATTGGCCTTAGGTCTTCTTTGAAGGTCTGGTAGAATTATGTGCTTTAACCATCTGGCCCTGGGCTTTTTTTGTTGTTGTTGGGAGATCTTTAATGACTGTTTCTATTTCCTTAGGGGTTATAGGGATGTTTAATCTGTTAACCTGATCTTGATTTAACTTTGGTAGGTGGAATCTATCAAGAAAATTGTCCATTTTGCTTAGGTTTTCAAATTTGTGGAGTACAGATTTTTAAAGTTGGAATTAAAGATTCTCTGGATTTCCTCCATGTCTGTTGTTATTTACCTGGGGAAACTCTAACCAAGCAAGTGAAAGACAGTGAAAGACCTGTAAGACAAGAACTTCAAGTCCTTGAAGAAAGAAATGAAGATAATATCAGAAGATAGAAAGATCTCCCATGCTTATGGATAGGTAGGATCAACATAATAAAAATGTCCATCCTGCCAAAAGCAATATACAGATTCAAAGCAATTCTTATCAAAATACCACCACAATTCTTTATACACCTGGGAAAAGCAATTCTCAACTTCATATGGAATAAAAACAACAACAAAAAAAACAGAATAGATAAATCAATCCTGTACAATAAAAAAAATAATCTGTACCTATCACCAGCCCAGAATTCAAGCTGTACTACACACCAAAAGTAATAAAAACAGCATGGTACTGGATAGAAACAGACATTTGATCAATGGAATCGAATTGAAGATCCAGAAATGAGCCCACAAACATATGGTCACTTAATTTTCAACAAAGAAGCCAAAACTGTACAAGGGAAAAAGTATAGAATATTCAACAAATGGTGCAAAACAGTAAGTCCCAGTGATCAAAGACCTTAACATAAGGCCTGAGACACTAAATCTATTAGAAGAGAAAGTGGGTAAAATCCTTGAAATCATTGGAACAGGTGACAAATTCCTGAACAAAACAACAACAGCTCAGGCTCTAAGACAAACAATCAATAAATGGGACCTCATGAAACCGAAAAGCTTCTGCAAGGCAAAACATACTGTCATTCGAACAAAATGGCAGCCTACAGATTGGGAGAATATCTTCACCAACTCCACATCTAACAGAGGGTAAAAGCCATAATTTACCAAGAACTCAAGCAATTATATGCCGAGAAACCAAGAAACCAAAAAATAATAAAAAAAAGGGGAACATAGGTAAACAGAGAATACACAAAGGAGGAATCCCTAATGATTGAGAGACACTGGAAAAAATGCTCAGCATCCTTAATCATCAGAGAAATGCAACTCACGACAACTCTGAGATTCCATCTCACACCTGCCAGAGAGGCTAAGATCAAAAACTCAAATGACAGCACATGCTGGCATGTGTATGGAGAAAGGGGAACCCTCCTCCATTGATGGTGGGAGTGCAGGCTTGTGCAACCACGATGGAAATTAATCTGGGAATATCTTAGAAAACTTGGAAAAGCTCTATCTCAAGAACCAGCCATACCACTTCTGGGTATAAAACCAATATGATTCCTCATCAAACCACAAGGACATTTCCTCATCTATGTTCATAGCATCCTTATTTGTCATAGTTAGAAACTGGAAACAGCACAGAAGTCCCTCAACTGAGGAATGGATTAAAAAACTGTGGTACATACAGACAATGGAATACTACTCAGCCATCAGAAACAACGAAATCATGTAATTTGTAGCCAAATGGATGGAACTAGAGAAGCTCATCCTGAGTGAGCTAACCCACACTCAGAAGGATGCTCATGGCATCTATTCACTTATAATCAGATTTTAGCCATATAGTACAGGATAACTATACTACAACCAATGCACCAAAGGGAACAGGAACACAGACTTTGTTACCTGTGAAGGAGACAGTTTGCCATAGTGGTGTTGCCTTGTAGGACGCCAGTGTTTGAAAAGCCTCTTGGCCCTCATATGACAGCTGAATTGGGGAGGGGGACTGATATTTAAGGACAGGTTGGAAGGGATAGGGGGTAGAGAGTGAGAGGGCAGGATTGGGATGGGTGGAAAGAGGACACTGTGATGGATATGTAATCTGAAGTAACAAACCTAAAAACAAAAACAAACAAACAAAACAAAAGAAAGTATTTGCGAATAGTACAATGATCTAGTAAAATGTTTATTGAATATCCAACTTTAATTTTGCATAAATAACTTCATTTTACTTTCTAGGCTTTTGCTTCACACGTTATTCTTTCAATGATCTAATAGAGCATTACATAATGAAGTATTAAAAAGTTCCATTTTCTTCAGCTATTCACCTGAGCCCCAATTAACTGATATGTTACTGGATTATGATAAGTCTGTCTTTTTGATGAGGCATGAACTATAAACTTATTTTTCTATAATTGATAAAGTCGAGTTAATGATTTTAAAACACCTAAATTAATTTCACAGGACTGTTATGTGCATCTTTGCTTCTCATTTGCTCCCCATCCCTTACAAATTAAGCATAGAAGTCATTAAATAAAACAGCAGCATGTTTAGATGCTATAAAAATTCTCATAAAGTAGAAGCATTTGCAAAGAAAATATTACATATAATGCTGGAGTTTTTAGTCATGCAAAGTAGCTATACCATGAAAGAAGGAAATTACAACACGCATACAAATTACAAAAATGAAGATATATATGTAATTAATACTTTAAAACAAGTTTGTGTAGTTACACACAGCATTAATATGAAAAAATAAATATGAACCCAATGAAGATGCTATTTGTTAAATTAGAAATAATTGTTTGCTATAATATGCATTTGAAATGATATTTAACAGCATTAATCTAAAAAAAATTCACAGCAACAGTGAAAGAGGCATTCTTATAAAACCATTTGATCTGTATCCTCACCCTAAGGTGAAAATCCCAGGGAGAATCATCCCAAATCTTACCATTCCCATGGCTCTGCTGGTCTTCTTTTGGGTGTCAGAATGCCTGCATCGAAGCTGAGGTCTCAGGAAACAGGGGAGGGCCTCTTGTGGTTGAAGTGACAAGCTGGGGACCTAAAAGGATCAGAACCACAGGCTCTTCCACTGTGATGGGAAGTGCTTGGCTCCTGTGTCTGTTGTCTTTGTTCTTCCTAGTGTCTATAAGTCCAATACAGGGTTCTTTATTGTCCCTGGCCTTGCTGGGAAAGCCCAGATAGGTTTGGGCCTCTCAAGCTGTCACTCACTAGTAGTATATCTCTGCAGTTATCCAATCAGTCCTCCTGACACTCAGAATGTGTCCATGTTGATAAATACCATTTTGACACCCTCTCCCTCCTGCAAAAGTATCTTTTATTCACTTAATGCAATTGTCATCTCAGAGACTGACTGATGAATAAATGTCCTTTTTCCAGTTCTTTCTGAACTCTGGCTGACTGGGTGAACTTAGCTGTTCTGACTCAAACTCCTTTCCAAGCTGACTGATTCAATCTGGCTCCTATTAGCTCCTCAGTGAATTGCTCTGTTTAGCCTCAAATTAACTGTATTAATTTGTACTAATCTTCTGGTTCCTTCTTATTCTCTGGCTTCAACTGTGTCTTTATGAACTCGCAAAGGAACTCAACTCTGTTGGGGTAATGTTAAGCATTCTAAATGTTAATTGGTCCTGTTTGCTGTCTGTTACTTACATTGACTCTGATTGGTTAAATAAAATGCTGAGGCCTGAGACTGGGCAAAGACAGAGAAAAGTGGGACTTCCTGAGATTAGAGCAGGAAGCCTGTGCTTTAGACAGAAGAAGAAAAGATTCTAACCTGGAGCAGCAGGAAGGAGGCACACACCAAGGGTTAAAAAAAGGAACCTCATTCCACGTGGCCGGGAACATCGGCATATCGTGGGCATACAGGGTCACATTTGGGTAATATAATTAAGAGCTAGCTTAGATGGGCCAGGAATGCACAACTCAGGCCAAGGCTTGTTAAAATCCACGTGGTATCTGTATACTCATTTATAATGGCTGGTTAAGGATTGGCTGCTGAACCAATTAAAAATAATATAAATACTGGATAAATAGTTTAATTAGCCATATTTTTTCTACACAACTCTACTGCACTACACTCATTCAACTGAACTGATATGAACTGCCACAAACTGAACTGCTATTGCACTGCCTCTCCACTGACTTCCCACTGACTGCCTCTTAAGTAGTGTCTCTTTCCTTTCTGTTCTCCTGATAGTTGGGCATATCCTATCTCTGACTAATTCTGTCTGATTATTCCTTTATTCTCACTTTGTCTGTCCCTTTCAAACATGAGTCCTCCCTTCCTAACTTTAGTTTTATTGTTTGGGATTAAAAATGGGTATAAGGGTGTGTCTGTATTCCAGCCAGACGGATTAAAGGTACATCATTCCAGCTGGATCACATAGACCTAGAAGGTTGTTGAATGTAATCCCTTGCCAGAGTAGTCATGTTGCCGAATTAAAATTCATCTACAGATAAGATATTGCTAGGCATTTCAGTGATCAAATTACAAAAAAGATCAATTGATAAAATTTGTTCTTCATGAAAAATAGATATTATTTACAGATGGGTGGTTTGTCTGCATATGTATATCTACATGTGTGCCTACAGAGGTCAGAATGGGGCACTAGATACCATCAACTACCGTTCCTGAGTTGTGATCCACTATATTTGTTCTGGGAACTTAAGGTCCTCTGCAAGAGCAAAGAGTGCTTTTGACACTGAGCCATCTCTCTGTTCCTACTCATCATTTTTATACCCATGTAGATCTGATAATATACATTTGTTAAAGAAAAAACTAGTCAATTTAAACTTAAAGCCATGAAGTTGAATGTCTACACAAATCTGTGAGCTTTACATTATTTAAGCAGTTAAGTAATTTGCATACAAATATTATTATGAAAAGAATTGAGTTCTATGATAGCACATAGCAAACATAATTCTTAATTCTTAATTTATTTTATCACTTTTCTCTACTACTTAAAACCAAAGAATTTTTTGTCAATATTGCATATAAATAAAGACTTGATTAATTGAAGACTGAAAAATAAAACAGTCTTGCTTAACTCATTGGAAAAACAAAATACATGAACATGTACTAAGTATCATTAAAACCATGCTTATTTTTCATGAAATTTGATTATATTATAATTAATCTTATATTAATATGCTATTATTGAAGCAGTTTTTGGTGTTCTTCTATGAATTTTTATATTTTCCATACCTTTTCAATCATATCTGTTTGCTATTCTTATGTAATACATAATTCATTTAGAATATAACACATTTTATGCAATAATAGCATGTAAATTAATATTTTGCCATTTTAGGAAAATTCATATATTTTAGGTGTTCAGCTTTATTTTAAAGTTCATGTTTTGAAACAGGTATAATTGTACACACATTTAATTAATACCAGCACCTGGGAGGCAGAGTCAGGCATATGAATTTAGGCTAACTTTTTCTAAGTGATATCCACCACAGCCAGCATGCAACATAGCGAGATTATAACTCAAAAAGTAATCAATTTTTTTGCGGAATTATTGAAAGACAGCCTAATTTCTGAGTCATATATGATTAAATTCTGTCTTCTGAACATGTTACACTTATCAAAATCTGATCTCAAAGCACCAGTGATTGTTTGGTCTAAAATCATTTATAAGATCCAGGTGAAGATAGTATAGATTATCTCCAGGTCTTGTCCTTTGCTGAGGAGCTATTAGTATGTGACACATTGAGAAGGAAAGAAAATTATTTGATTTGAAGATGTTAACATTGATAGTATCCCCATGTTCCCATGGATTACTGCATACCCATGCACATGTGGGCTGAAGTAACTTTAGTGTATTATTGTTTTAATAAAAGACATGACAGTGATTGGAGGACATTTCCAAAAGACATGAGAGAGGGGAAACAACACACACACACATATATATAAATATAAATATATATATATATATATATATATCTACAGTTTGTCCTATAGATGTAAGAAGTTTTCATTAAAAAATAAAATAAAATAAAAATTAGGTATTCATTTCTACTGCTATTAATATATTCTGTATTTTATCACCTATTTTAGTGAAGCATCTGTAATTGAAAGAAAATGTAGCATTTATTTAAGGAGTTCTAAACTTACCTAAAATTCAAGTAAAATAATATGGACTCTCCTCTTCTCTGACTGTGTGAATAGTTCTTTGCTGTAGCATCTGAACATTAAATTTTAGTTACACTATGATTAATTGATTCAGGATGGCCTTGTTGAGTAATTACATTCAAGAGGAATCTGTCAATACCATTTGTTTTCAATTGTCACATTAAATCAAATATAATGGGTACAGGTGTGCCCAGTGAGGTTGGAAATAATGCTACTAAGTGAAAAATTCAAATAAATGTATATGCAATTGTGAACTAAAAATAACTTAGTTAAAATAATAGAGTACGAAAGATTGATTGCCTTCAGGGTGCTGAAAAGTCAAACATGTCTGCTAATGATTTAAATGTTCCACTTAGTACCCTGAAAATATTCCCTAGACATATTTCATAAAATAAAGGGTCATGAGCCATAGAGAAGGTCACAGAGTGATTCAGAAACTGGCACAAATGAGCCAAAACTTCAAAAATCTACTGTGCTATCAAAGAGGACAAGGTTAATAGTCTTATAGAGTATCAAGTGTAATGTATTACTTAGAAACTGTTTAATTAGGGTGAAGTTAATACATCGTTCAGTTGAAATTTCCCATGTCCTTCTTCTGTAGTTCTTACTAAATAGTATTCTCATATTTATAGGTTCTTCATTTTTATGTAATATGCTCTATGAAAACAGTAAATACATGTGTATTGATAAAGGGTGTCAAATAACAATTCACTTAATAAAGTTTAAAGTTAGTAAACTATATTACATTAAAAATGTGATGTGGAATTTCAACATTCCCCACACAGATGTTGATTCTATTAAAATCAAGACATTAATGGTTAAAGAAAAGAAAGTAAAACATACTATTTTAATATTTTTATGAAAGCTGTGGACAATATTTTAAAAAGCAATGAAACATGTTACCTTTTAGAAATCTGTATATTGAACATTTCCAATATTCTTTAACATATCTAATCTCAGTCATTTCTTATGAATGATGACTTTATATAATTAGAATAAATGAAAAGATTTCTAAGCATTAATGTCTTAATTTAAGACAAAATCTTATAAATTCAGAAAAATGCATAATGCCCTAGTCACAAAGTTATTTGTTAAGTGACACATTTATTCTTAATACTTGACAAATAACATTGATAAGGTTAAATTAGGGTTTATATCAATAAAGATAAATTAGGGTTTACTGGCTATTATGGAAAATAATGCTTACTATTATAAACATCACCTCTAGGCTTTGTTTAATGCATCTTATACTAATGTTTGCAGTTTTTAGTTGTATTGATGAACTCAGTAATGCTAGAACTATATAATATTTACATGTATATTAAAATTGTGTCTATACAGAATTGTGAATTTTAATAACAGTGTCTCTGTCATATTTCTGGGGCTGAAGAGATGTCTTAGTGGTTAAAATTTTGTCCTGCTCTTGCAAAGGAACATGGTTTAATTTCCAGCACCCGTATCTGGCAGCTTATAAGTGTTGGAGAAAGGTCTTGTACCATCCTTTCTGAAACACTTCTAATTGGATAATAAAAGTCACTGATAGACATTTAGCTGGGCAGAGAGAGAACAGGAAGATGAGACTTCCTGGGAGAAAGAAAGAAACCCTTGGAAGAGACAGAGGAAGCTCTCTCTTCCTGCCAGGATTTGGAAGCACTAAGACTACTAGGTGTGAGTTCTGAAGGTTCAACAAGTCACGGGTGGATTGAGAATAGTTGGTTGGATTAATTTAGATTAGCTAATTGAGAGTCAACTAAGGTCTAAGCGTTGAAACATTAAAAAGTATTGGTGTATTTAATTACTGTGAAAAAGGCCATCTTTGATGCTGGGTCTTATCCCCAGGCAGAATCAGGTGCACCAGTCCTACAGGCTTCCTTCTGGGCCACCACCAGCTGCTACACTGGCTTAATATAACAGTTTATTATTATTAATAAATGTATTTGTTAACAGAGATTCAGTTTTAGGTGGTGAAAGGCTGCTGTGGGTTTCAGGCCTCCAGCTAAGATGAGTCAGGCCCACCAGGCCTAAAAGCTTCCCATTGGGCAGCAGCAGCTACTCCACTGGACTAATATAACAGTTTATTGTTATTAATAAATATCTTTGTTAACAAGGTTACTGTTTCAAGTGGCATCCAACGTTATAAAGGCATTATGTTTAACTTGGCTTTCAAAACTGTAGAGGAAACTGCAGGTTTTGAAACTATGACACAGGTTGTCGACAAAATGACAATGGTTGTAGCTGATTTCTATATTGATTTTCAGTCAGGAGGGATGTTTTATATTGTCTTTTTTCCCTTTTATTGGCTTATCACAAGAATGAAGCTTGTGATGGCCTTAAAAATAGTTTATAAAATAAGAATGAGAAGTTTAAGAAAAATCTTCCAGGATTGGTGACTGAAGCAGGTAGGGTCACAATGTCGATATAATATAACAATTTATTGTTATTAATAAATATCTTTATTAACAAGATTGTGATTTCATATAAGCACACATAACTCAAACTTCCTGGTGCCTGATATCATCTTCTGACTGACAATGCACCTACATTCACAGGTACATGAGCAGAGAGAGACATAGCTACATGCACACGATTATAAATTTTTAAAATTTAATTGAATTTTATTTTTTTACATCCCAGTAGTAGCCCCCTCCTTTCCCTCTTCTGGGTCTTACTCCCCCAGATATCCCCCTCTCTTTCTGCATAGAAAATGGGGTCCCTTCCTTTACCCACCCTGGTACCATCCCACCCCAGCATATGGAGCTACATCAGGTCTGAGCTCTTACCCTTCCATTGAAGCTAGGCACCTCAGCCCCATTGAGGAGATGTGATTACAAAGTAAGCCTCATAGTCTTTGTCAGAGACAGCCTCCTCTCCACTTGCTAGTGGTCCACATGATGACCAACCTGTCCATCAGTTACATATGTGTAGGGGGCCTAGGTCCACTTCTTCCATGTCCTTTGAATGGTGGTTCAAACACTATAAACCTCTAGAACTACCTTAGTTGATTCTGTTGGTCTTCTTGTGGAGTATTTGGGTCCTCTGGGTATTAAATTTTAAAAATAAATCAAATTGCTGGTATCGTTCTTTTAGTGTAAGGACTGAAATAAACATGAGCATGAATAAGAAAGTAATCCTAGAAATCCTGCTACTTAAACCTTTGTTTTGTTCAAAGGATACAGGTAGAGGAACATTTGTTATTTACTAATGACCATGGTACTTTTCAAATAATGTGTGTGAAAAAGCATGATAAGTATTTTTCATTCAGTCATTTTCACCAATAGTGTAGGAGCAATTCAGTGAACTCCCACTTACACCACAATTCTTTGATGAACAAATTCCTTATGTATAATAATAGCCTGGGGTTTGTAGGCAATTTAGCATAGCTTCTAATATTTTGCATTTATTTATGTCATTTTTGTTTTCAGAAAAGATTATAAGAAAATGCCTGTAAATGTTGAAAACAAATATGCTATAAATATATATATTTCCATGAAGCCTCACTCCATCATGAACATCTATAAACAGATAATAGTTAATAGTCAAAAGAGAGTGTGTTTCTTCAGCTATGCAGTCATCAGTATGGTGCACTTGATCTCATGATTAGCTCTGCACTCATGCTTCTGTAAATAACTCTTACTGAGCTCATTGGATCAAGCACACACACACACACACACACACACACACACACACACACACAAATATAGATATGAAAGTAGAACAGCAATTCATTGGAAAAAGAGTGAATGTGTTCAGTGAAAATGGGAAGATAGTAAGCGAGAATAATGGGGGTCGAATATGATCAATGTGAACTACTATTTATGTATGAATATAATGACAACACATTATTAAGTATGATTAATGACTTAGGTGATTCAATCAGTGGATGCAGAACTCACAGAAATCGTGGATGATGGTAATTAATTTTATAACTCTAGCTGGGGACTCTATGACTAATTTGGAGTTATTTATGTAAAATATTTAGTGGAATCAATATATTTTCTAAATATTTATTATGGTAACCACAAAGTCCACTGATTTACTTCACCTGCATTGTTTCTATGATCAGATGGATTTAAATATTGAAGATTATAAAATTTCTACTAAAATATAAAAATGTATACATGAAAAAATAATACTAAGTAAAATAAAAAAACAAGCATACTTTCATAATTAGGCAACTCCAACTTTTAAAATGCAGATATTGTTGGTTGTATTAATGTTCCTCTGTAAACCAAGACTATGTGCAAGAGTGTGTCATATGTAAAAGAATCATCAACATTTGCTTGGCTCTATACATGATCCAGGTTCAATGAGAGACCTTGTCTAATGTAAATATGCTGGCAAGTGATAGAACAGAAAGCTAGAAGTACTTTTCTTGTCTCTGCAAGTCTATGTGTATATATGCACCTCTTCACACATGTAGGCAAACACCATGCACATTCTCAACACAAAAATGAATTCGAAGAAAAAAATAGAGTGAATATAAGCATTTTTGTGTTGTTTGAAATATCAACTAGTAAAATTTATTACGTGCCAAATTTGGAAACACTAGCAAAAGTAGCTTATTAACAATTAGACATTGAATCATGCATAATCATAAATAAACTAGTGATTAATGTAACAAAAGATTTTGTCTTATCAGGTTGAGTTTGATGTCACAAATTGCATATACATGCAAATATGCTTGCAGATATGAATAATTAAATATAACAATATGTGCTCAAGAGTTATTATTTTAAAATATTGTCTTGTTCTGAATTATTGTGGCAGAATGTGCAACATTGAGCTTTGAGAAATATCATGAAAAGTACAATTTTTATTAAATGAAATGAATTTATGATATATTTGTAAATTTTCCTTTACCCTTTGTTCATTTTTAAAATTTTTTACTTATGCATGGTCTCAAATCTTTGATTTCACTGAGTTGAAAATCATATTGCTTTCTTTTACAGCAAAATCATGGTATTTCAGGGAAATTTCTGGAACTACTTCAAAATGATGAGGATCTTGGCCTTGTTTTTCATCCCTCCTTCCTAAATAAAACATAAAATTTTGTTTTATGTTATAAAATTAAGATTTATGATTGCATTTTCTCCAGCAATATTTTATCTTTAATAACTATGTAAATTAAATTTGTGAAATAATATGGTAATGCATTAATTTGTTTATGTTGAAAGTTCATGATTCAATTGTGTTGAAACTGTCAACTTTTTCATGAATTCCATCGTGAAAATTTTCCTCTAGCTTTATAATATGGACAAGACATGGTTGACACGTTTGAAAACCTTTGTTAAGTTGCTGGAATATATAAAGTTAAAAGAGATCTAACTTCCACCAATTGTCTCCTAATATTCATGGTTCTGCTGCAACATATCTTCTTGTGTGTACATGTATTACATGTATATGCACACACCTGTGCACATTCACATACACACTAAATAAATACATATAAATGCTATTAAATGTTTCTATCAAGATAAGAAATTATTATAAATATAATAATGGAATGTTCAGTTTATGAAGCACCAGCCAAGGCTGGAAAATAGCTGCATGCAAAATTCAGGAACAAGCCTGGGTAGCATTAGAGCAAGTCAAGAAAAAGGAGAGGAGAATATCTCATCCAGAACTTTAGGGGAAATGGTCTGAGTTACAACTCAGTGACTTTCTTTGGCATGATGTAGCTGAAAGGAAGTGGGACAGGTTTAGCAATGATGATGTCTACTGAGTAAAATATACATACAGCTAGTATAAGGAACTATTGACCAAAGTGAGGAAAGTAGAATGTTTTGAAAAATAACTCCTTTGTTTTGTTTCATTCATTTATTACTTCAAGTTACATCTCCATCACCGCGTCCTCCTTCCACCCCTCCTGGTTCCAACCACCCACACTCTCCTCCATCTTCCACCCATCCCACTCCTCCGATGTGGAGTGTTCCTACAAATCAGCCCCTCTCAGTTCACCAGTCATATGAGGGCTAAGAGCTTCCTCTTGCACTGGGGTCTACATGGTAGCACCACTAGGGCAAATTGTCCCATTAATATATATATAATATGCATTCCTGATCATTTTGGTATGTTGGCTGTAGGATAATTATCCTGTACTATATGGCTAAAACCCAATTATAAGTGAGTAGATACCATGTGCATCTTTCTGAGTCTGGGTTAGCTCACTGAGAATGAGCTTTTCTAGTTCCATCCATTTGGCTGAGAATTGCATGATTTCGTTGTTTCTGAGAGCTAAGTAGCATTCCATTTTGTAGATGTGCCACAATTTTGAGCTAAACCAAGAATTCAAAAAGGAGTAATCTATAATGGCAGTGATATTTTAAAGAAATCCTCAACATACTTAATTATCAGAGAAATACAACTCAAGATGAAAAACAACTCTTAAGAGATGAAGAAAATATGGACCTCCAGTCAATACAGCTCAAGAAAGTGGAAATAAGGAAAGAAAAACAAAAATAAAGAAAAAATTAAATAAAAAAACAAGAAAGCAAGCAAAGTACTTTGCAGTAAAGTATACCATAAGTTTGAAAAGGAGTCAGCTAAGTCACTGATTATAAAAGAAGACATAGTTTAAGATAGGAACTAGATGGTCTGTCAGAGTCCCTTTGTCTATAAATGGGTGAGCAGAATAAATGAGAATATCAGAGTGCTGCTGAAGGAAACTATTCTAAGACCCATCTGAGAGATAGCTCCGGATAGTATAGATAATCTCAAGGAGGTAGGAAGAAAGGCAAAACTGCTCAAAACTTAACCTTGTATCCAGACTGGAAATGACAACTCTTAACTTGAAATGTAAATTGAAGTGCATAAAACCTGAGACCCTCCATTCACCTGCTCACCTTGACCTATGGTGATGGAGAGCCCCATATCCCTTTTTGTTATGTACTTCCCTCAAACTCTTAGTCACCCCAAGTCAAGTGATTTGAAATCAACATTGAAGCTGAGAACTTATACTAGAACAATGTTCAGTTTCCTTGCCATACCACCTGCCTTTTCCATTATGCTGTCTTGAGCTCATTTTAGAACTTTTGTGTTGGCTAGAGGCTGAGAATTTTTTGGGACCATTTAAGGAAAGGTCAGCCCAGTTCAGTGTGTTTGAAAGGTCTATTTTACATACATTTATAACTGTTTTTTTTTGGTATAGGATCCATTTACACAACATTCCAAATAATTCTACTTTTACCTTTGGCATAATGTCCCCTAGGCACTGTATTTATTTTTGATAATTCATAGCATGTAACCCAGTAGTGTGCTTATGTTTAGATTCTTCCTTTTCATTCAGTTCTCCATTTCAGTTACAAGTCTACATGGTCTTATGGTATGCTTTTTGCAGCTTTTTGGCTTAATATATATATTCTTTTTGTTTTTTTCATTGCAGGACTCGACTGAATAAAGAACAATAATTGAACTGTTTCATACATGCATGTATATAATGAATTTAAGTGATTTTTACCACCTCTTTATAAAAAGCTCATCCTGAGTGAACTAACCCAGACTCAGAAAGACGCATATGGCATCTATTCACTTAGAGTAGGATTTTAGCTATGTAGTAGAAGGTATCAATACTACAACTAACACACCAAAGGGAACTTGGACATAGACTTCTTATTTTTAACCTTTATTTTTTATTTATTTTTATATATTAGTTATATTTTTTCTATTTTTTTAGTCTTTTTTATATATTGTCTGCTTATTGATTTGTTTGTTTAGTAGTTCTCTCTCCAAGGCAACGAGACACTTTTCACTGATGGTACTGCTTCGTAGATCCCCAACGAATGAAGAGGCTCTTGGCCCTCATACGACCTCTCAACTGAGATGAGGGACTGTTAAATAAGGACACCCCACCCCAGAGAAATGGGATGGAAGGGTTAGGAGGTAAAGAAAAAAAATGAAATGTGATGTTTTGGCCTTTTACTACTAACTGCCATAAACTGTTTAGGATAATTAAGAACTGCAAACTAATGGTTATGCAAGCCGGTCATTCTGTTAGGTACTATGACAGCCTATTATAGTTACTTGCTAAGCTAATCAGAAATAAACCTGCTAAGAGACAAGCAACATCTGCTTACCCTAATATAAGAGATAGATAGGGCCTCTTCAAAAACCTCAAGAGATCTGCAGAATATGGCATTCAAAGATGTTTTTGTAACTTTAGATTTTTTTTATATCAACATATATCTTCTTTCATTATTTTCCCTCTTCCAACAAAGCTGTTCTTTCCAACAAGTTTCTTTCCTATGGTCATACCCTTTTGTAGTGGGTGTCACATTTTGTTCACTACTCTTTCTTAAGTTTGGGTGGGTAATTGTTTAGTAGAATAGGACAATTTATGAATAGCTATACTACTGAATAAAACAATCTTACCTATTCCCCTTCTTTTTCCATGATGAAATATTGATGGGCCCAATCTTAAACAGATCTTATTTAGATAAACACAGCTTTAGTGAGATAATGAATGCAACAACTGCATCATGTCCAGAGATGCCTTTTTATAGTACACATATCTCCCCACCTTCTAGGCTCTTGTGTTCTGTGCATCTTCGTTGGTGTTGGGATATGAATTAGATAACCTTGTTAGGCCCAAGCACTCCACCATCTGGGGATAGATTTCTATGTAATTGCTGTTATTGAATTCAGGTAAACTTTATGCTTTTCAAAGAGATGTTTGCTTTGTTCATGAGGAAATTGATTTTAGCATTTATTAAGGTGAAGCATTTTTTGCTATTAAACTAATGCTTAGGGTACCAAACTTTGTCCTCAGAACTTTACTGCAGATTGTGTAAAGTGTGTAACTATAATCTCTGTGCAGAGGTAAACCCACTGTGAGAACAGAGTGCTGGTTGACTATAAAACAGTCAGTCCTTGAACAGCAATTGTTTTGTAAAGGATAGTGACAACAGGAGTACTGCTTATATATTAGTATGTGCATATGTGGGCAAAATAAAGTGAATGAAGAAAACAAATCAGTATGGGGTTAGCAATTAAAATTAGTTTGCTAGACAGGAGATGGAGGTGGGTGACATACATAGAAATGAGAACATGACAAGCAAAGGAAAAGATGGGCTGGACATATATATGAGTTTACTAATTGTAGATTAAAAATAGAAAATGAAACTACACAGTCAAAACAGGTATACAATGTCATTTCATAGGAGATTAAGGCAAGGTGACTATATAGAGTAGGGCAACTCTTTTCTATAAGTAAGAAGAAAAATGATGGGATGCACAGGGAAAAATGAAAAGAATGAGAAAGAAAGGGAAAAGAGAGGGACAAAAACGAATTGGGAAAATCATTTCATTATTATACAAAAGAGCTAGAAGTGTAGAGAGGATCAAATACTGATGGAGATTGATTGTGAGAGCAGATTCTAGGAATGGTAGATGAACAGTGTAGGGATAGTGAGAGCAGTACCCAAGCTTTGCAAATATATGGCATGGACTGAGGCCAGAGCATTTCTCTGTAACTATCCCTAGGCCTAGTAGGCCTGGATGCTTCTAGTGCCCATACATTCTACTTTTTTGCAAGACTGAACCTTGATGGCTTCAGCTTCCAGTCTTGATCTGCTAACCTAGGCCTAGAGTTCAGCCTTCAAGACTTAATGTTGAATAAGCTCACCCTACCTAGTTCTTTCTGAACTCTGGCTGATTGGTTCAACTCAGCTCTTTTAGCTCAAAACTCCTCTCTAAGCTTACTCATTCAAACTGGCTTCTCTTGACTTCTCACTGAATTGCTCTGCTTGGAAAAATTACCTCTGAACTCCAGGAACTGAACTGCAAAAACTCAACAGAACTCAACTGAACGGTACAGAACTGCTCCCCACTGTACTGTACTGAGCTGCACTGAACTGTCTGTACAACTGAACTCTACTACGGTCTTATACTGTACTATTTCCCTCTCTTCTCTCTCTGTATTACTCTTATGTAGCCTCTTTATTCTTTCCTTTCTCATGAAAGTTGGGCAAATTCTGTCTGACTTTGTCTGATTTGCCACTTTTTCTGCCACTTAATTAGACACGATTCTTTGGGAATAGAGGTATGTACTAAACTCCAACCAGAGGGATTAAGCTTGTATCCTGTCTATATTTCAACCAGAGGAGTTAAATGTGTGTGTTCCAGCCAGGGGGATTAAAGATGTGTACTAGGGACTTGTCTGTATTCCAGCTAGATCACACAAATCGAGGTCTTTGTAAGGGATCCCTTGCCAAAATAGCCATGTTTCTGGATTAAAATTCTTTCCTCTACAGGGGTTGAAGGACTCCTAAGACTCAAATGATAGCTTGGTTATGGGGTCATCGTGTCTGTGAGCTCTCTATATATCAAAAGATATCAAGGTCTGAGGTCATGGGACTTACAAATTTATTTTACTGGAAGTCATTTATCTTAGAACCCAATTAACTTTAGTGTGTCTAGAATATCAAATTGAATCAAATTACATATATGTTTGAACTTTATATTTTTGTTTCTTTTTGTAACTGTGTTACAGATACACAGTTTTTTCTTGATTCGTAAAATAAAATTATATTTATGTGTGTTGCTTTATAAGAAAATATTTAGTGTAGTAGCTAATTTATTTATAGAAAAATATGTGGTTGAAAATGGAATATGAGGGACATCTGGGTTGTCTCCAGTTTCTAGCTATTACAAATAAGGCTGTTATGAACATAGATGAGGAAATGTCCTTGTGGGTTCCTTGGTGAGGAATCATTTGGATGTATACCCAGAAGTGGCATGGCTGAGTTTTGAGGAAGAGCTATTCCCAGATTTCTAAGATATCTCCAGATGGAATTCCAAAGTGGTTGTACAAGTTTGCACTCCCACCAGCAATAGGAGTTCCCCTTTCTCTACAGCCTTGCCAGCATGTGCTGTCCTTTGAGTTTTTGATCTTAGCCATTTTGGCAGGTGTGAAATGGAATCTCAGGGTCCTCTTGAGTTTCATTTCTCTGATGATTAAGTCCCTTAACTGAAGAATGGATAAAAAGAAAACTGGTACATTTGCACGATGGAATACTACATAGCCATCAGAAACAACAAAATCATGCAATTTACAGATAAATGGATGGAACTAGAAAAGCTCATTCTGAGTGAGACAACTTAGACTCAGAAAGATGCACATAGCATCTATTCACTTATAATTGAATTTTAGCCATGTAGTACAGGATAACTCTCTTACAATCAACACATCAAAAGGAACAGGAACATAGAACTTGTTACCTCTAAGTGGGACACCTTTGCCTAATGGAGTTGCCATATGGGAACTCAGTGCAAGAGGAAGCTCTTAACACTCATATGACTGTTGAACTGAGGGGGGCTGATATGTAGGGGCAACCCACTATGGAGGAATAGGTGGGAGAGGGAGGGGACGGAGGGAGGGTGGAGCTGGAAGAGCTGGAGAGAGGGGACTGTGATGGAGATGGAACTTGAAGTAATAAATAAGTAAACAAGCAAACAATCAAATAAATAAAATAGAATGTGATATTTCTAAATATATATACATACTATTAATTGTAATGTGAAACAAAATAAAAATTAGTCTGGCCGACTGTCTTTCCTTTGAACTGAATGTTATTAATAAGATTCTCTAAAAGACTCTCAGATCTCCAAATATACTCAGCTTCTATACTATTCAAAATTTCTGTCTTTATTCGTGGAAGATAATTCATCAAAGAAGACTTTTACATCTTATCAAAATTAATATATAAGTGAGGTATATTAAGCTCTTATTAGACAGTACAAGAATATTGTACCAAAATGTAATAGAGTTTATATAAAACAATAACACTTTAATAAGATAATTAGTTTTGAAAGTGTCAAGCTAAAATATATATGAACATAAATTTTCTCATGTGATTTAATAAATGCAGTATTTAAGTACATTTTTGAGATAAAAATTATGAGTATTTTCTTACTATCAAAAGTATTTGATACACAGCTTGTTGTACTTTAATCTGATATAACAATGAAAAATTGTCTTATCTTTTCAATTTATAGGTCTGTGTACTTTAATCTTTTAGAATTGAATGATCTCATAGTGCTGATATAATCTTGTAAGAAATTGTAGGATATTTAAGACACATTAATCTGATTCATACTTGTAATTTGATTTTTCAAGATATGTCAAATGAAATTGATTTAAAGGCTTATTTTTTCCACTATAGTAGCTCAAATTGCTTCCAGTGCAGTTTCAGTGGCAAGCAGCATAATATAAGACAAAAGAAACAAGATTTGATTTACAAAATAAACAGCATTTTGTTTAAAGAGCCTAACAGTACTACAGAACATATTAAAAATACTTTTAAAATGTGTGTATTTATGTGTTCGTAACAATGAAAGATCACACATTTAGGAAAACATTGAATAACTTTGCTTACCTAAACATATTTATCTACACATAATAAAGACAGTTTTATTTCCTGACTTCCAAGTTATTTGTATCCTATTCTGTATACTGTACCACATTATACATCTGTATAGTTTACCTTACATCATATTTTCTTGCTAAATGCTTGACACTACGAGCAGCAAAAAAAAGCATATTTAGTACCCTATTTAGAAATTCAAAAGTGTATGTAAGGAAAATCAGTAAATTTAAATAAGCAACTCTTTCAAATGTGTAAATTTTATCTTAATTTTCACAACTACCTTCTAAACAGATATTATATATCTTCAAATTTTGAAAGAAAATGACTTCTCTAATATATCAATAAGCATAACAATATTAAGTTCTTGAATACTAAAAGCATGGGAAGGAAAGTATTGGAAATTTGAAGGTTATAATCAAAAGTTATCCTGTGTAACACATACTTACAGCTACAATGATAAAGCTTCTTTTATTGTCAGTGAGATTGAAGTATGTATGCTTGCTCTGTACTCGAGGTTTCCTTGTTGACATATTAAGGAACTGAAGAACCTTGATGTTTCTTATGTAATTAGGGGAAGCTCTGAAAATGAGAACCACCCCCACCACTAGGCATGGGATGATCTTCATAACTTTAAACTCTTAGTTACTTGAAGACTAATGTTAACTTTTCACTCATGTTGTATCTGGACTATGAGTACTCCCATATAGGCTCTCTGCTTATTGTCTCCTCAGTATCATATTTATTTAAAAAAAATGAGAAATAAAGTAAATACAGACAAAGAAGTTTTCCCCTTATTGGATAGTTCATGCTGAAAGTGCTATATAGGTTGTTAAAAGGAAATGTACTGATGTCTTAAGTAGCTGTGATCTAGTGAACTCCAAAAATGACCACCAATATGGCAAATATCCATGAGTACCATGGTAGTATTAATGTTTTATGATAAATCATGTGATTTATCATTGGGTAAGTCCTGTTCCCAAGTGGTAAATACAAGCCTGATACTGTAAGTATAGCTGAAACTCCATGATTTGTGGTAGATCTCACAGGTTCCCAAAGAGAACCTACTATTAATACTCTGATAAGTGGACACAGTATCAAATTGAATTCGAAATTCACATCTATATATCTACATATTATTGCAGCTTTCAGCCTAATCAGGGAAGGTTTTTTGTGTAATGGACTGTTGTTAACGCAGAACCAACTGATCAAGGAAGGGAGGTATGAAGGCTGATGCAGACAGGAGATATGACGGATGATGAACAATGAGGACTGCAAAAGCCTAAGGGAAATGTTATTTAATTCCCTTAAAATACATTCTACACACACATACATACATATCCATTAAGAGGTTAGGTGGAATTGCATCATCTCTGGTGATAATACTCCATCAATATGTAGACACTATTAGCAAAAACCTTAGAAAAAAGAATGGGAAATCTCCCTTCAAGTTGTATGTTAGGAGGATGAGGTTCAACTGTCTCTAAAAGCTATACAGTCTATTGTCCATAAATATTGCCCTTGTTTGCTCCCTTAAGAACTAGACTGTAAATAAATATATGTTGTCAGTTTCTGTCTTCCTCATCATACTTAAGTGTCATTTTAACAGTAGAATTTAATTTTAATGAAATCTACCAATTGTCACTGACTTATTTCATAAATTTGTGTTATTGTGTTATATATAAAAATTACTATGATACAAGATCTCTATAGATTTACTCTTAATTAATTTTATAAGAGTTATTTCTGTATTATATACTTACATGTATGATCCATTGTAAGATTATATTTGAATGGTAACAGGTCAAGGTCTAGAATAAAGTTTTGCATACGAATGTTCTGTCATTGCATCACCTATTCTCCTTTGATTAAAGCTCAATTGAGGGCTATTTTGCTTTATATTAGGGTGCTTTATTCCTTGCCATTAATCTTTCTACAATAATATACTCTCCTCATTACTGTAATTTTATGGTAAGCATTGACATCTTGTACTGTCAGGCTCTGCAATGGTCTATTTATTCCCCTTTTTTTCTAGCTTTATTTCTCAAAGAGATATAAGAACAATTCTTTCAGAAACTAAATGAAATAATAGAAATTTGGCAGCAAAAAAATATTTCAATGGGTTCCTTGTCTTTCAGGATGAAATATAAAATTCCACAATAATATAAAGCTGTGTTATATCTCACTTTTTTTTATCTCCTGCTCTATATTATCTCACTTCAGTGTTTTTTTTCATAATCACTTTGATTTTCTTCAATTTTTAAGATATATGAAAATCATTCTTCTCCTTAGGACTTTGCAATTTTTCTATGAGTTTTCAGATTTATTTTCCTCCCTTGTTAGAAAGACAGCTGCTTAGTCATGTATAATTCAAGTTTGTAATAAAGATCTGTAGAGCAAGTACTATGGTCCCTGCCTGGTATACAAGACAAAGATATTTTTAAATTTATTTTCATTATAACTACTAAGTTTAGTGAATTTATTTATTTTAATGAATATGTGCATAAATATACAGTTACTGAAAATACAATAAATTTATGCAACCTACACTTTATGTAAACTACATTAAAAATCATAGACAAAACAGAATAAATTTTGTATAGAAAATTTATTATTTGGAATCTAAGCTGGTATTTTCCTTATGAACTGAATTCTTTTAAAATAAACATTTTATTATTTTGAGCTATATGTGGCTGTGTGTGTGTGTGAGTGTGTGTATGTGTGTGTGTGTGTGTGTGTGTGTGTGTATGTGTATGTTTGCACATGCACACAAGTCTGAACATGCCTAGTGGGTACATATGTCGTGAAGGTACCCACAGAGAGGAGAGGGACAAAAACTATTGGAATTAGAGCTCTTGAAAGGGGTGTTTGACTCTCAACTACTGTCTCCTGGAAGAGAAACAAGCACTTTTAACTCCTAAATAAATTCTCTAGCCCCTTGCTGTCAGATCTTTTAAAGATTACCATTTTGATGAGTATGAGGTATCTCAAAATTAGTTTTAATGTGCTT
Source organism: Lophiomys imhausi (assembly GCA_907164525.1). Taxonomy (NCBI): domain Eukaryota; kingdom Metazoa; phylum Chordata; class Mammalia; order Rodentia; family Muridae; genus Lophiomys; species Lophiomys imhausi. The sequence goes on along the minus strand of CAJQZJ010000238.1, from coordinate 637,198 downwards.
TTCCCTGATGACTTAGGAATCTGGACAGTTTTGGAAATATTTATTAGCCATTCATATGTCTTTCTTTGAAAACAGAGTTCACTCAATTAACCAGTTTGATTACTTAAGTTTTGTTTTCTTGGTAGTTTCTACACTTCTTTGAAACTTCTACATATTCATTGAAATCAATTTTGTTGTAGCTTATGTAGAGAGAATGATCAATCATTTACATTTTATTCTTTCAATGTTTCTTTGTTTTGTGTTTGACATAGTGTTATAACAGGTAGCTGAGACTGACCTGTATCTCAGTATGTCATTTGTCCTCACACTTGTATCCCCTAAACTATCTAACCCTTGACCATCTTGACCATCTTGACCATCTTGGATTACAGGTTTTGACACTGCTTGGTTACCACCTCCATCTTGACTTCAGCTGGTTGATTGACTGCAACATGAGTTCCTGAGCCTCAGAATAAAAATCAGATGTAAAATTACATATATATTATACATAATTATATATAAATAATATGTATATGCAATTGTATATTATTGTATATTTTAAATTGCTGCAAATTTCCTCTTAGTATTTTCATAAACATCTTCTTAAATGAAGAATATAGTATGGTCTTTTCCAAATCTTAGGTGTAGGTAATTCAAAGGTCTCTTTGTGTCTTAAGTACGGGTAGAATGATATCTTTAAAGAGGTGAATATATTCCTAAAAAAAATGTAACCTCGTGTGTTTTTTCTAAGACAGTTGTTAGTTGATCTTACTAAGGTGCATGGTACCTTTGACACTTCCTTTTTAGTTGTAGCTCTGCAAATTCTAACAGAAGCACGAATCATTTCTCCTTCAATTCTTTTGCAAAGTTATTCACTCATAAAATAATTTAAAAGTTATTTTTATGTTAGTGTGGAGAACATGATTTAGATTATACATTTCTATTCTAAATAACTTTGTAATAAAGCATATCACTCTTCTGATTCTTTTGAAATCACTCATTGTTTTATAGCATAGTCAAGACAGAATCTCCTTTTGAAACACCTAGAGTGGCAAAATAGAAAGGGAAAACTACTTTGATTTTTTTCCATATCCTAAAATACAATTATAACATGAAGATATTATAACTTGTGTTTCTTTCTTTCAGGGTTTTTTTTCTGAACAACAATACATTATTTTATTCACATTAAATGGTTATTGTTTATTTTCATGCTATCATTTATAGATTGACTAGAAGAGATTATAAGTAAGATAAAATACTTCGTTGTTCTATCCAAGCTTCTAAAGGAAGGAATAAAGCAAGAGAGTCTTACACAGCTATGAGACCTTTGAATCAAAACAATGAACAGAATGGTACAATAATCCTAAAGTTGTAGTACTGGTAGATACATCTTGCTGGTAGCCAAAACTGTTCAACTGGGCTTGAAAACAATCAAGAAGTAAAATCAGTATGAAAACTGATGAAAACCTAGCTAAAAACACTGGGCTGATGAAGTTATGGATATTGGAGGAGAACAAGCAACCTCTACTTTACCAAATTAGCCTAGTCCCTACATTCTTTCTAAATATGTGCTCTTATACATACAGATAAGTGTAGTCCTCATTCATTATCAGAAAACTTCTCTTTGTAACACCGGAGATCATAATCAAGTACCACTACCAATCAAAATGTAAAGCTGTAGAGTCCGTTCCAATCATATATCTATGTCTGTGTTTCTTCGTGTCTGTATCTGTCCATGTCCGTGTCCGTTTCTGTGTCTGTGTGTCTTTGTCTGTGTCTGTATGTGTGTGTGCGTGTGTGTGTGTGTGTGTGTGTGTGTGTGTGTGTGTGTGTGTATGTGACTGTGTGTCTGTGTGTGTGTCTGTCTGTGTGTCTGTGTCTGTCTGCATCTGTGTCTGTGTCCATGTGTCTGTGTCTCTGTGTGTGTGTCTTTGTCTGTGTCTGTGCCTGCAGGATGTCTGTATCTCTGTCTGTCTGTGTGTCTGTGTCTGTGTTTGTCTGTGTGTCTGTCTGTGTCTGCGTCTGCATCTGTCTATGACGATGTCTATAGATCAAGAGAGAGATATAGACATAGACATACATAACAACTCTGGTACCTAAATCTTAGAGAAGAGTGAGAAAGAAAGAGAAAGTAGAACAATTTTAAGAGCCAGAGGATCGTTGAAGCTTCAGTAAAACTATGTCTCCTGGTAATATCAGAAGTTATGTGCATAATCAGAAAAAATGATTAATTAAACATGAGCAGCATAAGATCAACAGAAGCAGCTGTGCTGAAGTGGACAGCAGAAGCCAATAAGATAAACACTTCTTAAGTAGACATATTGGTTTAGAATTTTTAATATTTCTGTTTTTTATTATACTTGCATAAAATTCCCTGAATCCTCCTCCAAAAATTCCCATATACCCCTACTCCTTTCTCTCTTTCAAACTGATACTCTCTTTAATCATTAAGTATACATACACATGCGGGAGCTTGTGTAAGAAAGCTGTGAATTCACTATGAACGAAAGATGGGGCAGGACTATACATAACTAACTTTCTATACAATTATGTTTGGCAGTAATATAAATATATGCTTCAATAATAAAAAACAAAATTATAACAAAAGTGTTTAAAACTTTAGAAAAAATTATCTTACATCTTTCTCAATTTTCCACAGTTTTAAATTATGTTGTTATACCAGATTACATTAATATAGACGTACTTATTTTTCACATCAAATTGTATAGTATGTCTACCTGTATTGTCACATATATATCTTTGCACCTTGAAAGATAGACATGTTATTAATATGGATTTTTACCTCAAAGTAGCAGGATTATAAATCTGTACCTCAGTCCCACTGTCCTTCATTTCCTTCTAAGATTATAGTTGTAGGTAAGAACTTAGTACTTTGTCTTGAAATGAGAATATGCAATCGATAGGAAGTTAAATATACTCCTAAGTCAATTAAAATGATGAACAATACAAACATGCTGAATACTAGAACAAAGACTGGGAACAAACAACTGATCATGGGACTAGAGAGATAAGTACATACTGTTCTTCCAGAAGATGATTTCTTGCTATTTTATTACAGGATGAGTTTATAGGTGATTGAGACTCTCAATTCAGACTTCATTTCTTCACAAAAAATGTTTAAATTATTATTTGTATTTCTAATTATGTGCTTTCACGTGTATCTATGTATTAGAATGTTCATGTGGGTATTGACAGAAACTGAAAAAGGACTTCTCTTCCCCAGGAGCTGGAGTTACAGTCAGTTGTGAGCTGTCCTATGTGGATTGTTTGTATAAAAGCAGTAAGCATTCTTAACTTCTGAGCTGTCTGGTCACAGCTCTGGATCATTTTCCACTTATTTATGAAGTCTCCATTTATTGGTACTAGTATTTAATATGTTCATTTAATTCAAAGTTTCCCTTTAGTTAAGTATACACTCATCTTAAAACACTATTAAGATATTCCTTCTGCATTGCGAAATTGTAGCTGTGAAAGATTCATAAGGTTTCAGGATGACAAACTGAAGGCTAGTATCATCTAAATAAATCATTTTGTGTTTTAATTTTAGTATGTAATTTGTTCATTAAATAGGTATTTACTTCCTTTCCTCTCAATTAAGGAATTTAAAGTACTTCTAGTTGGATATTAACTTCCTTTTCTTTTCAATAATCAACCACTCTTCAAATAATACATACAGACTTCCACAATCACACATAGTTATCCAATTACATTTAACATATATAGAATTGCATCATATCCATTCTAGACATATTTTCTGGGTCCTACATTAGGTAGAAAGATGAAAACTTCTGAATTGAATTCTTCTAAATTAACTTTTGGTAATTTTCAAAAATCAATGATTCTAAAGAATGTTCTTGTTCATATAATGTCCCTGTCTATATACACCACCAAGATGCTTTCTTTTTAACAGTTCTATTTCTACAAGACATTCATTGAAAGTATTGCTCAAAAAATTCTTCTCCCACCAATGTGACTATAGAAACTTGAATCTGATTCTTTAAGCATCACACAATAAGTGGAAAATTAGCCAGAGCTGTGACCAGAAAAGCTAGAAAAAACCAAAACCTCTTCTGTACTGAACACCCATTTTTTTGTTGTTGTTTTTGTTTTTTGTATTGTGCTACATTATATGGACTTCGTTATCTAATTCCCCCATTTTCATTAAGAGACAAGCAATATTTCCATTTCACAGATTAAGTGTAACAAGCTTACCCAATTTGTCCATGAACCCTGGGCATATGAATGACAGAAGATAATTTACTTATCCTATCTCCTTAAATAGGCATTAGCACTGCACTTTCTATGATTATTTCTATTAATTCTGTGTTTAATTAACTTACAATGCACTTAGATCTTTCTCACTACATGTTACCCAGTGCTTTATAAGCTTTAATAACATTCAATATATTTGCCCATAATAACTCTTTCAGCAAACCAACATTATATTTGCTTTAGGGAAGAGGATTCTAGGACCAGAAATGTTGAATTGCACAACATGTCATGGTTTATAAATACTTTCCTTTCACTTGATATTTTATATAAGCTGGAGAAGTAATAGTTTTTAATAGGCAGGTAAATATACCTATCATCTAATGTTCAGATCAATAGTGTGCTATGGTTCTAAAATCTTGGGGCTTTTACAAATTTAGTTCAGCTTTAAAAAAGCTTTTATTCATAGGCAGAACTTTTTTTGTTCTTGTTTTATTGCTAGCAATCAATTATCCATACTTGAAATATATTTAAGTCTCAGTCATGCTAACTGTCATTACCACTGTTTCATTTTGGCAGCTAGTAGACTTTCAGGCTGAGACGTTTGGGATTAATAATGATTTTCTGGAGAAATGCATTAGAGATCTGGTATATTTCATTGATGACACATGTCCTACTTCCTCAGTACCCTTCACTGCAGCCAAGGCTGTCTATGAATGAAAGAAAAAACTGCTTTGCAGTATCTGTGAGACAGCAGGCTGCTGACAAGGACCATTAACTAATTTAGATTTAAGTGTCTGTGGAATAGCTGGCTGGGACTGCTACAGTAGTGCCATGGTGGGGGGGGGTTCTTCTCTCAGGCAATCTCTTGCCTATCTTGTAACTCTTTCCATTGGCACTTAGTACACTAGAGATACTGTTTCTCTCTCCCTCTCTCTCTCTCTCTCTGTGTGTGTGTGTGTGTGTGTGTGTGTGTGAGAGAGAGAGAGAGACTCTCTTTGTGTATGACATGTATGTATACACATACATATATATGTGTTTGTATGTGTGACTGTGTGCATGTGTGTGTGTGTGTGTGTGTGTGTGTGTGTGTGTGTGTGTGTGTGT
>CAJQZJ010000238.1:616930-631872 GCA_907164525.1 Lophiomys imhausi | reverse complement strand
TGTGTGTGTGTGTGTGTGTGTGTGTGTGTGTGTGTGTGTGTGTGTGTTCTCTAGGCTAGCCACTCTGCATTAGAAAACCCTAAATGATTCATTCCTTGGACAGAGTAATTCTCCTTTTTCCATGATCATTAGTTGCCTTTAGTTCCTTGGCTAGGGGTTGGCAAACTTTACTGTTAATGTGACTGAATTTGCAAACACCTTGGACACCCATCTTTCTGTGACAGAATGAGGCTTTAGAAAGATTTACTTGAGTACAAAAGACTAACCATAATGTGACTGTTACTCTTTTCACCTCAGAGACTTGTGTCCCAGACATAATAAAAAGGAAGACAAAGAAAATAGAGAATGAGCACTCACATTTTTTCTTTGCTCTCTGACCAACTCTTTGGACCAGGAATTTCTCATAGTGATCTGTTGTGATTAAATGTGTTTTCTGAACTGTAAAACAAAGTAAGCTCTTCCACCTTAGGTTGCTTTTATTTGTGGTGTGTTGAGCCAGAGAAACCCAAGATTTTCTCATAGGCCCTGATAAAAGAACATAGGAAACGTTAATACTGTGTCCTTGTTTGGAATACGTTGGACAAGACTGGTCTAGGGCTTGAGCCAATGCATAGGATTCTAGGTGATAGTTTCTAGGGAGCTGAATTTCCCCACAGGGCTGTGGTTATTGTTTCTTAGGCAGCTCTGTCTAAAGTACCCTGTCTTCTTTTTGCCAACATTGTCTGACTGTAGTCTCTACTGACCTTGGACATTTTTCAGCCTGCAAACGGTTTATGATGTAATATTTCTTTTAATGTTGTGTGGCATAAATCATCAGCTTAACTTAGACCTCCTTGTACCAGTTATTGCCTGTATCTTCTTTCTCATCTTGATTTATCATCCCAGGTCCTCCTACATGACACTTTACTGTTTGAGAACCTATTTCCTGTTTGTTCAGATATTTCTGGTTTTGGTAGTAAGGTGAATAAATAAAAATGAACTTGACTATTACACACTATTAAATTGCTTTGTGAAACATTAAGATATATATATATATATATATATATTCACTAACTTCCAATAAAGCTATCTCCAAGTGTAGAATAAACCAATTCTTTTTGGTTGTTTGCATTCGTAGAATACATTATCCATATCTTTGTGGCAGCCTTAAGATGTATGTGGTACAGTTACTTGTATACATTTAATTATTAATTGTCCTGGAAATATGAGGCCACAGTATAATCATGTTTGTGTTACTGAGGAATATTTTAATTTATATTATAATACAAATATAATTATTGAATACTATGTTAATGTAAAAAGTAGGACAAGTATAGAGATTACTACATGTGTCTCAGCAGCATTTAGTACAAAGATTTTTGTCTTTCTTGTTTAATTGCATTTGCTTCTTTTAAAAAGATAAGTTGATTATCCTGAATGATCTTCAAAGCTAATTTCGTTTTTTAAGTTGCTGATTCATATTCTGTTTTATTTTTATTTTTTTCTTTATTTTTTATTTCTTCAAGTTACATCTCAATCGCAGTCCTCTCCCTATTCCCCCTCCAGTCCCAACCTCCCACCCTCAACCCCCCATCCTCTTCCCTTTTTTTTTTAAGTAAGATTTTCTTATTTCCCCCTACATTTTCCCCTTTCAGTCCAACAAATGGCTCTTTCTCTTATAATAATAAATACAATACAAAACAACAGAGGTTATTAGGCCACAGTTATGAGGGTTATATGGCTTAGCGTATATTCCCAATGTCCAGTCCATATATATTTGGTACCTGACTTTAACATTCTACTATCTAACCATCTCCATGAGTTTAAAGTTCTATATCTGACTCAACATTCATACTAACTTGCAACACAATTTTAAAAGTATCTTCTTAGATGTATCTTCTTGACTCCTAAACAACTCAAAATTTAATTATGAGACTCTAGATATCTGTTCTTCAACCACCTCAGAGACCGGAGAGGGATAAATATATCTGATTTTATAGGAAGTACAGAGCCTGCAGCTTCCCAAACTAAGAAATGACATACCTGTGGCTGCCTGGACAGTTCCCATTTTCTCTCCATACATTACAGCATCGATCTTCAGTCATTTGGCCCCGTTTCTCTGACAGACATTGATTGTAGAGCAGGGGTTATGAAGGACTTACCTACCCTGTCTTGGCAGAGCTAGGTTATCAACTTACCTGCTTCCAGGTTTTGTCCTTTTTGGACAGCATTCTGTCTACAGTTGGAGCAAGGGGCTTTTCCTACCAAGAGATAGGCTTGCGACTAATTCAGTCATCTCCCACTGGAGATTCTTTGATGCTCATCTTCTACTTGGAGGAGAATAGGGGGTGCTGTCAGGAGTTGATATGTCTTGATATAAAAAAATGTAAAATTACGAAAACATCTTTGAATGCCATATTCTGCAGATCTCTTGAGGTTTTTGAAGAAGCCCTATCTATCTCTTATATTAGTGTAAGCAGATGTTGCTTGTCTCGTAGCAGGTTTATTTCTGATTAGCTTAGCAAGTAACTATAATAGGCTGTCATAGTACCTAACAGAATGACTGGCTTGCATAACCATTAGTTTGCATTTCTTAATTATCCTAAACAGTTTATGATAATTAGTAGTAAAAGGCCGAAACATCACATTTCATTTTTTTTCTTTACCTCCTAAGCCTTTCATCCCATTTCTCTGGGGTGGGGTATCCTTATATAACAGTCCCTCATCTCAGTTGAGAGGTCGTACGAGGGCCAAGAGCCTCCTCATTCATTGGGGGTCTACGAAGCAGTACCATCAGTGAAAAGTGTCTCGTTGCCCGGGAGAGAGAACTACTAAACAAACAAATCAATAAGCAGACAATAGATAAAAAAGACTAAAAAATAGAAAAAATATAACTAATATATAAAAAATAAATAAAAATTAAAATAAGAAGTCTATGTCCAAGTTCCCTTTGGTGTGTTAGTTGTAGTATCGATATCTTCTACTATATAGCTAAAATCCTACTCTAAGTGAATAGATGCCATATGCGTCCTTCTGAGTCTGGGTTAGCTCACTCAGGATGAGCTTTTCTAGTTCCATCCATTTGGCTGCAAATCGCATAATTTCATTGTTCCTGATAGCTGAATAATATTCCATTGTGTAGATGTACCACAGATTTTTAACCCATTCTTCGATTGAGGGACATCTGGGTTGTTTCAAGTTTCTAGCTATTACAAATAAGGCTGCTATAAACATAGATGAAGAAACTTCCTTATGATTCCGTGAAGAGGCATTTATCATTTAGTTGTTATAATCTACTTTTAGATATATATTATTTTAATTTTTAATATTGATTTAAGTATATGGATTATGCTACTGCAATGCTTTTACAGACATATTTACCTTGTATATCACATATAGGAAATAACATTCACAATGCTGAGATGTGTTTGGAAAACTTAATGGCATCTTACTGAAAACAATAGAAAGCAGCTGAGGAAAAAGAAGTGCAATTAGAGAAGAAATAAGTTTGAATATTCATTTGAAGAGTTCAACTGAGATTTGGACTACTGTCAAGTCGCCAGTTGTCAGGAGAGGGAGGGAAAGAGTCTTTTCTAAGAAGGTAGCCTTTGGAGCTTAATCTCCAGTAGAAGACCATACATTAAAAAATGTTTGCACAGCACAAATTGTCCTTGATGTTTCATACACACACACACACATAGACACACACATACACACACATACATACAGAGAGAGAGAGAGAAAGGAGAGAGAGGGAGAGAGAGAGTGGGAGGGAGGGAGGGAGGGAGAGGGAGAGAGAGAAATTGAATGGGGAGAAATGGAGTATAGTTCTGGGAAGAGTCTGGAGTTGTATGGAACATGACCAAACAAAGTACAAAACTATCAAAGAACTAATGAAATTAGAACAACCATATAAAAGTGCCAACTTGAGAAAATATGAAAATAATTTATAATAGTTCATTGACTGCTATTGAAGTTACAACCATGGTGGCATCTATATTGTGTATTATTAGACACAGGAAATCGCTGCCCTTTATTCCAATAACTGAAAATATACTTCATGCTAATATTGACTAGATGCCAGTGTACTTTCTTGTTGGACATAAGAGTTATGCTTTGGGAGATATGAAAACCATACTATATATATGAATGCCATTTTAATTCTTATTGATTTTCTTATGGAAGGCAGAGATTTAGGCCCAGGAGATATTAAAAGAAAGATAGACAATGTCAGATGCAACAAACATTTAGAGCTATCGGAAAGAAGCAAGAAATAAACACATTAATTCATAAGGTAAATAAAATCATCCAAGATTGTGATACAGTGTGAGGAAAATAGAAACGCGATAGATTGCTATAATGTATTGTTTTAAATTAAATTCTTAGTGAAATCTTTTCCAGGAAAGCTGACATTTGAACATATACTTGAAAAATTGGATGTTCACATCCAATAGAAACAACTTAGGAATGGCATTCCATCAAAAGGAAATGCAAAGATAAATTTTGATGAGAAACAGGAATCAGGGCAGTGTTATTGAATTCAGAGGAATATTGACATTAGATGAATGTAGGGTGCAGAACAGGAACCTGTTCTGTAATAATTGGAAGTCTGTGTTACAAAATTTGAATTTTATTGAAAGTTCAGTGAGAAAATGTTGGAAAATGCAAGACTAGGAAAGGAAATATCAAGTTTCTCTTTTGAAAATATAATTTTGACTCATATCATGAATAGTCACTAATGAGGCAAAGTTCAAACTGTAGGCCTGATAGGATGTGGTCAACACTAAAATCAGAGCCATGGAAATACAAACAAGTTTTGAGTAAATGTCAGACATAAAACTCAGCCTGTGAATGGTGAGTTTCGTAGAAGTTACCAAACTGAATGACGAAATTAAGGTCACTGTGAAATTTGAGCTAAGAAATCAAAATATTATCTTTAAGTTAAGTGATTAAATTAAACAATGTTTAGTGGGAAATAAGAATAATGTTTGGAATAATTGGTACAACTGAACTATATATTCAAAAATTATTTTATACTAATGCATAGAAATATAGTATTGTTCAGAGATATGGAGTATAAAACCATTGGGTACATGTGTTTCTACAATGTCAGCGAATATCAAATATATCATCATAATGTTAATACAAACAGATATCACTTTCAGATATATTATATTTTTAGTGTTCAAATTCACCTACTAAAAAAAAATTACTATTTATAGGATGGAGGGACGACTCAGTGGTTAAGAGTTTTTTTTTTTTTTTTCAGTTTTTTAAGCTTTATTTGTTACTTCAATTTACATCTCCACCACAGGTCTCTCTCTCCACCATTATTGGCCCCACCCTCCCACTCTCTACCCAGTCTCCCACCTATCCTACTCCTATGGTGTGGGGTGCCACCACATCTCAGTCCCTGAGTTTAGCAGTCATATGAGGACTAAGAGCTTCCTCTTGCACTGGGGGCATACATGGTAGCTCCATTAGGGCAAAGGGTCCCACTAACTGGAAACAAATTTCATGTTCCTGTTCTTTTCTATCTTTTGGTTGTAGGATAGTTATCCTGTACTAAATGTCTAAAATCCGATCAAAAGTGAATACATGCCATGTCCATCTTTCTGGGTCTGGATTAGCTCACTCAGGATAAGCTTTTCTAATACCATCAATTTGGCAGTAAACTGCATGATTTCGTTGTTTCTGATAGCTAACAGAGTTTGGTTTCCAGAACCAACACTGAGCAACTCAGAGTTATTTGGTACACCAGCTCCAGGGTGTTCAACACCCTCTTAGTTCTCAATGGGAATCAACATATAAGTGCACATTTGCACACACAGAAGCAGAGACAGAAACAAAGTGAGAAAAAGAGATACAGACAGAGAGACAGAGACAGAAAGAGAGAGAGAGAAGAGGAGAGGAAAATTGAGTCTAAAACAGCCTGCTCTCTGAAGATTCTATTCATAGGAAATGCCTAAATTTTATTGTTATAATCTTTACATTTTAAAATATAAACATATATTTTGTCCTCTATCAGTTTCTTTGAAGGGCACTGATTTTCTATACTCCAATGTGTCTCGTTCCATCTGAACTGTGCAGAATGACAGAAACTACCACCCTTCATAAACGCTGTAGACAGACACGTTTCTTTATTGATATCTTCCCAAAACCTTCTGTTACTACTACCATGAAGTAAAGATGTCTCAGCTTCCCTCATCATATTTTTAGAACACAGAAATATAATAATATTTAATTATGTGAGAATATCTCATTTCTTTAATCACAATATTACCACTAATTATTTTTCACTGTGAGAGATGAGTCATCTGTAAGCTCAAGATTTTAATTCTTCATATACAGCCTTGAATATAGTTTATTTTATTCATTTGAATAAAACTGGGTGTATTTTCTTAATATATGCAAATATGCATAATGATAGATAAATATTATTGCCATACATTTGATGAAGTAAAAGGAGTTTTGTTGGTTTTATTTTTTTCAATTTTTTCAAAATTCTGTATTGTTGGTTTTCTATATTTCATGTGTGTTTGTGTGCATATGTGTGTGTGTGTGTGTGTGTGTGTGTGACAGAGAGAGAGTGTGTGTATGTGTGTGTATGTAATGTATACACAGATATGACTTACAGCTCATGTATGCAATTCTGAGACAATTTGAGAATGTCTATTTTCTCCTTACACTATTTGGTTTCTGGAGAAAGATCTTAGGACTTTTGGATTGGTGGTTTGAGGTGAACACAATCAACAACTGTGACATCTTTCTGTTTCGGGAATTCTGATTTTTTTTCTTTAAGTTCTATGCTCCTTTCCCCATAAAACTTGTGGATCCATAAACCTCTGAGGTTGTAGCTCATTTTGCATTAGTTTTAATATCAGATCTCTTTGGTTTTTTTCTTCTGAAATTTATGCTGTACTGTTATTTTATTCAAATAAAAATCTCATTGCTGAGTTTATTTTCCTTTTTCTATGCATTTTGGTTTTCCCCTTTCTTTTCCTTTCTAAATCCTAAGTTTCAAAGCCTCTCTTTTTATACATTTTTTTCCCATGGCACAGATGAAATACACAGGTTTTCTTTTGTTGAACTATTAAGAAATTTCTCTTATGTGTGAGGTTTTAAGATATTTTCTTACAGTATTGAATGTTTTTCTTTTCATACAATAATTCATATTGATTACAATCTTAAATTATTCCATCGTTATTTTTCTCTTTAACTCCCTGTTCTTCAGGTAATTAAATTATATCAACGTTTCTTTTTAGAAAATTTTAGAGGATACTCCAGGGATAAAATATAAAACCCTTGAACTAATAGAAATGATAACTGTTCTCAAAATATCATAATGCTTTTTTAAAATATGGAAATTAAATGACATAAAAACAATAGAACTATAAAAAGGATATAATAAAATATAAAAAGACTAAAAGCTCAATCCATAACCAACATCATTCTAAACCAGCTACTATAATTTCTTAAAAGATAAAATCTAGCTAACATAGACTTTGTTACCTATCAAGGGGACAATTTGCGCTAGGGGTGCTACCATGTAGGCCCCCAATGAAAGAGGAAGCTCGTAGCCCTCTTATGACTGTTGAGCTGAGAGGGGCTGATATGTAGAGACACTCCACATGGGAGGAGTGGGATGAGTGGGAGAGGCAGGAGATGGTGGGAGGGTGGAAGCTGGAGGGATGCAAAAAGGGCATTATGATGGAGATGTAACTTAATGTAATAAATAAACACTATAATAAGAAAAAACAAAAAGAAAGAGAGAAAGAAAAAAATCTAACTAAGATCCTGTTTAAAATGTGCTGTTTCACTTTCTTAATTTATATGAAGTGCTTCATCAGGCGTCTGTTGTCTTTCATTTTTGGACTTTTTAGGCAAAATAGACAATTATATTTATAGATTGTCCCTGAGATTTTTAAAGAAATGATTCTAGTTTACACTTAGAATACCCTTTGCATCTGGTAAATTAGAGAAATATTACCATTTCCGCAATACATCAAGTCAATAATGTGTGGAGTTGATCATGTTACATATAATCACTAAATTATGGTGCAATTACTCTAAAATTATGATTCTCCATTCACACAATTAATGAGGAATTGAGAGAAAATTATTTGATTATATGTTAATAAACTGTTTCTCATTAAACTTTCATATAATATTATTAGTAACCACAGATGATTCTAGTATGAGTTCTCTTTAAAAATAAAGAAGATTATTTTGTTATACCTGAGTATAGTTTGTTGTCTTCTGGAAATTATTTCTTCACTAAAATACTCAAAAATCTTGAGTCTGAGTAAGGGACTAGTAGATATTAAAAGAGGTGACAGGGATGAGGGAAATAAAATAGTACAAGGACATTAAACAATCAAAAGCATTATGTTCATGCATGGAATTATCAAAGAGCAAAAATAATAGAAATAAATATGTCAGTAATTCATATTTATACTTGTAATTTATTTTAAGTATACTATTTTTATTGTTTTAGTGTATATCAGCTATACTTACATATATCAGAATAATGGACTCTGTTGCCTGTATGTGGATCACTTTACCCTAGCTCAGCTGCCTTGTTGGGCCTCAGTAGAAGAAGATGCTCTTACTCCTGATATAATTTGATGAGCAGGAAGCTCCCATTTTCTGAGGAGAAAGGGAGGGAAGAAAGGAGGAAGTGGGCAGGATAATTGGACCAGGTGGAGGGGAGGGAGCTCTGATCAGTATGTAAAATGAATAAATGAAAAAAAAAAGAAAGGAGAAAGGAAAGAAAATTATTTTTGAACAAATAATTTCTGATGGCAACATAAGAAACATTAACCTTAAATATTTCTTTTTGTACATATGTGTGTGTGTATGCAACAAAACAATAAACAGAAAGAGGCAATGAATTTGAGAGTCAATATGAAGGAAACATGGAAGGAGTCAAGAGTAAAAAATGAAGAAAGGAATGTAGTTGTATTATACTTTCCCCAAAATTAAATTATTTTAGTTAATGTGTGTATGTATTTTTGTTTGTTGTTATGTTCAAGTGTAGGTGCCATGATTAACAGAGCTATCAGATCCCTTTGCATCTCAAATTAAAAGAACATGGGTAGAGTCTAACATGGCTGCTAGCAAATAAACTGATCTTTCCTTACATCTATTTTCACATTTCTTATTTCATTGTGTTATATCTGTTTATTGATATCACAGATCCACAATCTTTGAATAAAAGGAATTTAAATATGTTTCAATTTGCTTTATGGTTGGTACAACTTATAGATTTTCTTTCCTTTATGTAATGGCATATTTTTCAGAATTTTATTCCACAAAAAAAGTATGATGATTTCTACCCCAGGTTTCCCTCTTTCCTTCTCTAAATTTGTCTCTATTCAACACAACACCTCTCTCTCTCTCTCAACTCCCTGTCAACTAACTCTATCTTTTCTCTCACTTTTTATCTCTCTTTTTTTTTTTGGTTTTTTCGAGACAGGGTTTCTCTGAATATCTCTGGTTGTCCTGGACTCGCTTTGTAGACCAGGCTGGCCTCGAACTCACAAAGATCCACCTGCCTCTGCCTCCCAAGTGCTGGGATTAAAGGCGTGCGCCACCACGCCCGGCTACTTTTTATCTCTCTGTATCAAAAATATAAACAAAAACCCAAAACCAAAACAAGCAAACTAAAGATCCTACCACTGTTTACAACATTTTCCTCTGTTTAGCCCTCCCCTTTATCCTTTCATTCCCTCATTGACCCAATACCTTTCCGTGCTTCAATATTTCTAACCCCCATATTCATCACACTGCTTTCACTTTACCTTTACAGTACCATCCTCCTTTCTATCACTTTCCTCTCTCCAAAAGGCTATTTTAAAAAAAATTTTTGAGCTCCCACTTGTGTTCCAGGATAAACACACAAATAAAATATGTGTGGCTAGGAACTCTATATGAAATAATATACAAGATATTTTACTTTCTGAGTCTAATTTAATGCTTTATGTATGTATTTTCAACTATATCTATTTATCTGCAATTTTTATGATTCCATCATTTTTACAATTGGATAATATTCCACTTTGTATAAGGTACCATATTTTTATTATTAATTTCATTCTTGATGGACAAACATGGTGCTTATATTCTCTAGCCTTTTTGAAGACAGTGGCAATGAATATGGGTGTGTGACTGTATCTAGTGGGATATAACTCCACTGAGTATATGTTCAGGAGTAGCATAGCTGGATTCTCTGGTAGATGCAATTTTAGACTTCTCAGAAACTTCCAAATAGGTCTTTAAAATGATTGGAATAATATATATGCCTTCCAAAGGTCTGTATTCCCCTTTTGCTACATTCATATAAGCTTTTGTTGT
Organism: Lophiomys imhausi; assembly: GCA_907164525.1. Taxonomy (NCBI): domain Eukaryota; kingdom Metazoa; phylum Chordata; class Mammalia; order Rodentia; family Muridae; genus Lophiomys; species Lophiomys imhausi. The sequence goes on along the minus strand of CAJQZJ010000238.1, from coordinate 621,537 downwards.
CATGATACACATACTGACTTCAATGAAGTAGAATCATGACATAATTTTAATGATTTTTTTTTGAAGACCATGATAAGAAGAACTCGGTAAGTCTTTATTATCATTACACATTTTTTTTTTTTTTTGAGAATCTACTGTTCATTTCCCTGGCCCATTTTAAAATTTGTCATTTATATTAATATATTTGTTCTGAGATCCTTGTTTCTGACAGAAACTAATTCCCTGCCAAATGAATACCTAACATTTCTTCTATAATGTGGTCTATTACCTCCTTTGCTCCACTCTTGCATTAGTATGTTGCCGTAGTCATAGTATTTTATCAAAAAAAGAGAATAACTAATACAGAAGTTGGTTTCAGCAGTAGGATGTTGGTGTGAAAAACCAGAGCTTATGTATTTTTGATGAATGTGGAAGTCTTTGGGTCTTACAGCAGAAAAATAGATGAATGCTGTAAATATAACATTAATAAACTTGTTTAGTCAAAGAATGGAATATAGTTATGCTGAGTGCAGTGTGGGGTGTTTCCAATATACCCCTGATCCATTGTTGTACTGTGCTGTGGTTTCAAGTTTCAAGTTCACTTTTTTAGGGAAGTAGTTTAATGATAATTAAGTGTATGATTCTTGAATTGTTAGAGATCCATTGATGACTGATTTTTTATTATTAAAGTTTATTGCATTGTGGTCATATGGAATATATGAAGGGAGTTAACTTATTTGTTTTTAAATTGTTAAAGTTGTTTTTCTTGGTATAAACAAGAGAAGCTTTCATAGGTGGTAACTAGAATATGATTATTTGGCTTCCCTCTACACCATGTGGCATGTGTGGAGGAAGATACCTAGAAGCCCACACTCCATCATGCCACGTGGCATGGTTGGGTAATTGACACCCAGAGCCCCACTTGACATCATGCCTCCAGGAATAGGCTAGAAAAGACACCCACAGGCCTGCCAGTCATGTAGCCCACCCACAGAAGGGGCCACTACAATGTTCATGTTTGTGGTGGACACATGGGAGAGTAAGAAAAGTTTGAGCATTATGAAGAGAGGTAGAACTAGAAACCCAAGAGTAGAGGAAATAGCCTGTTGTAAGAAGCCTGCCCCTCCACCTGAGGTCATGGTAAAATCCCAGCCCATGATGTTACTTAGGGGCATGTGTGGGTCTGTAGCAGGAAGAATCTCTGTCAATGTTCACAGCTCATATTAACACTAAAGACAATGTAGACATTCCTCCTTTGGACTGCCACCTGGGACTAAATTGATAACCAAGAGCTTTTCAGAGTTGACCTCACCCCTCACTGGCTGCAGCACTCAGGAAAGCTGACCACATCTCTCACATGCTGCAGCACTTGAGAGAGCCAGGCCTGATTCTCCTCTGGGCAGCATAGTAGAGCTGGTCCTAGTAGTGATGGAGGGAGTGCTCCTCAGGTAAGCAGGCCAGAGGATATGAGTGTAGAAAAACTGACCCAACACTAACCTGTCCTTAGGTGGCATGGGCACAGGGAGGATGTCTGCCTCAATATAACACCTGAGGCAGTAGGGAAAGGTGGGCCCATGGTCATCAGATTGGAAAAGCTGCCTCCACCCCTGGCCAACAACAGCAACAGTGAGAGTGGGTCATGCACCTCTGTAGAAAATGGCTAATTAAATTATTAATCTGTATTTAAATTATGGTTAATTGAGTCGGCAGTGTTAATCCTTAATGCCTGAGTACCTTAATCCCACCTACGTCTGTCTTTGCCCAATCTCAGGCCTCATCATTTATTTAACCAATACATGTGCCTCCATGTATCTGCCCCCCTCAGTTCATTAGTCACATGAAGTCTAAGAGCTTCCTTTTGCACAGGGGACATACCGTTCAGTTCCACTAGGGTGGAGTATCCCACTAATAGGTAATAAAGTCTGTGTTCCTGTTCTTTTGGGTCTATTGGTTGTTGGATGGTTATCTGTATTATATGGCTAAAATTCAGTTATAAAATGCCATTATAAATGAGCAGACAGACAACTGATGGATTTTGACAAGCCTTGTCCTGGATTGTGCAATTTTAGCCCATCTAAGCTAGCTCATAATTCTTTTTCCCAAATATGAACCCATATATACATACTTCCTTTGGACTGCTGTTCTCCATGCTATGCCTATGTTCCAGAACACATAGAATGACGATTGACATTCTTTTCTCTAACCCATGGCATGTGTCCTCCTTCTTGATCTTTATTTCTTCTCCTTCTACTGGAGGTTTCTTCTCTCCAAGATGCTCTCTGTCTCAGAAGCCCGAGCACCTTAGTCCCACCTACCTCTGTCTTTGCCCAGTCTCAGGCCTTAGCATTTATTTAACCAATCAGAAAAAGTAACAGACAGCAAGCAAGCCTCGGGAACGAATTAATTAACATTTACAATGCATAAAATCACCCATCACACCTCTCCTGGGTAATACAGTAGAGTTGACCCCGATGGCAAAGGTGCAAGGGAGTCAGCCCCAATGTATGAGAGTGAGAGAGTTGGCCCTGCCCCATTGGATAAGCCAGCAGGGACACTGCTGTTGAGGTCATGCTGGTGGTGCAATTGCAGGAGGTCTGGCAAGATGAACAACTCAGCTACTTCCCAGGCCCAGATTCATGCCTTTGAGTTGGCCCACCCCTACATCTACCATTTCTATGAACTGCTGGAGTGTGTGAACGAACTGGTCTTGCAAATCCAAAGCTGCAGGATCTTCATGACACAGGGCAACAACAGAATATCCAAAAGGAGTCCTGTATTGTTTCTACATGAGCAGCGGTAGCTGAAACCAGAGGCCTTGAACCAGATCAATGAGAGAATTGTAATGAACATTTGCAAGCAAAAGTGAGTGGGCAAAAGAATATACTGTGGGACACAGCTTCCTAGATGAGTTGATTTTTATGGTTTGTTTTGTTAATTAATTAATTAATATTATTATAAACATTTATTTATTACTTCAAGTTACATGTTTATTACCACCCCCTCCATCCATGCCCTCCCGTTCCCACCCTGCCACCTTCTACTCCTTCTCGCACCCATACCATCCCTCCAGTGTGGGGTGCCTCCATGTATCTATCCCCCTCAGTTCATTAGTCACATGAGGTCTAAGAGCTTCCTGCTGCACATGGGCTTACATGGCAGTTCACTAGGGTGGAGTGTCCACTAACAGATAACAAAGTCCGTGTTCCTGTTCTCATCTCTTGTCCTGCTGACCAATTTATTAGAGAAAATGATTCGTTGCAATCAACTATTGTTAATGATTTGGAGCTAATGTTTCTTTGAGTCCAATAGTAAGTTTTTTTTATAAAAATTTGTATCAGAATTTAGTACATATATGTGTAAGATTGAACAATCTTCTTCATTAATTGTTCCCTGATCAGAATGATATATTGTTCTTTATCTCTTTTAGTTAACTGCACTTGAAATCTATTTTGTCATTTATTAAGAGTGGTACCTGCTTACTTCCTGGTTTCATTTCTTAGAACAACTTTTTTTAGCCTTTCACTTTACAGTGATGCTACTCTTAAAAGCTTAGAGTTTTGTAGACATCAGTAGATTTTTATTTCTTAATCCATTCAACTACCTTGTGTCTTTGATAAGTGAATAGAGCCAATTATTGCTTAAAATTATTTATGATGGGTGTATGCTTATTGCTGTTATTTTAAAAAATAACTGTTGTTATTTTTGTCTTGTTTACTTGTACAGCTTTGTGTTTCATTTTAAAAGTAATTGTTCTAGAGTGTTCATATGAATCTGTTTACTAACATTTTTCTAAACTAAACTACTATATTATGTAATTAAGTTCATGTAATTATATTTATAAATCATTTATGAATGCCAAGTTTAACAACCCAAGTACCACAAAAGAAGAAAAGGTTAAGCTTAAAAACTTTGTACTTGCTTTGGTAGAAGTCATTTATAGTCCTTTAAGAACCCTGGAAGAATGGAAGTACTTTGAAATTATCAACACTGAAAGGCTGGGCCTGAAACAGAAGGGAAGTAGGTATTAATCTAGATAATCTGAAGTTTAATAATTTGGTAAATCAGTTTTTCTGGTATTGAGAGGAAAAGGAAGACTTAATATCTAGCCTTGATGATTTTATAAATTGGAAAAAGTCATCAAAAAATGACTGTGAACATTGATCATGTAAACTTCCAAAAGAGTTGACCCAATACATCTTCATGTCAACATAGTATTATTCATACAATTTTATTCAAATTGGTTCTCTGCATTCCCAAAATGTTATCTATCCAAAGGTCCACTGTAGAAGCTGACCTTATTTCCTGAATAAAATAATTGATTTAATAATATATCATTATTCCCTTGTTTAGTAAAATAATTATCTTAATATTGATTATTTCTAAAGTATTCAAAGGGTAATATAGTGTTTTCCACTTATTAGCTGATAATATCAGTTTTTAAGACATTAGTTATTGCCTTGCTCTTCTCTGTCTCAGACTATGCAGACACTTTTAGACTGCTTGACAATAGTGTGCTAATTCAATTTCTGCTTTATGGTTACTGATAAGGGTCATACTTAAATAAAAGTTTCTTTTTCTATGTAGCAGAACAACCAATTATCAAATATGTACGATTTACCTTGATAGTT
>CAJQZJ010000238.1:589992-616920 GCA_907164525.1 Lophiomys imhausi | reverse complement strand
ACTTTGACAAACTGATTATGTTGAAGATTAGCCTTAAAAACCACATAATAACTATTAAAACACAATAAACTGAAAACAATGCACATTAGTGTTCTACAGAATGATGTGCTGAATATAGTTTAAAATAATCTATTATCATTTACCATAACTACAATTTACTCAAAGCTCATCATAGAAAGTAACAAGAAATAATTATCAGTATATGTTCAGTTTACATTGAGTTCATTGAAATAGCGAACTGTGTTTTATACATATACATATATGTATAAATATATACATATATGTTATATGTATATATACAGTCCTCAGATCTGTTTCCCTCCATTCCCACCCCTTCTCTGGAGGGGAGGGAAGGCCCCCCTTGTCTACTAACCCACCCACTCTGGTACATCAAGTTACAGCAGGACTAAGTGCATCCTTTCCCACTGAAACCAGACAATATAGGGCAGCTAAAAGAAAAGGATCCAAAGACAGGCACAAAAGTCAGAGACAGCCCCTGCTCTAATTGTTAGGTGACCCACAGGAAGAACAAGTCGCACATCTGCTACATACATGGAGAGGGCATAAGTCCAGAAGATGCTTGCTCTTTTGTATTCAATCGCTGTGAGCCCCCGTGGAATCAGGTTAGTTTACTCTGAAGGTCTTCTTGTGGTGACCTTGATCCCTCCTGCTCCCTCAATCCTTCCTCCCCCTCTTCCACAAGTCTCACCAAACTCTGCCTATTGTTTGACTGTGGGTCTCTGCATCTGTTTCCATCAGGCACTGAATGAAGCCTATCAGAAGATAGTGATGCTAGGCTCCTTATGCAAGTATAGCAGAATATCATTATAATATCAGGGGTTGGATTTAGTCTATGGGGTGGGTATCAAGATAGGCAGTCATTGGTTGATCATTCCCTTAAACTCTGCTCCATCTTTATCCCTGCACTACCTGTAGGCAGGACACAGTCTGGGTTGAAGGTGTTGTGGGTGGATCACTGTCTCCTTCCCTCCAGTGGAAATTCCGCCTGGCTATAGGAGGTGGCCAACTGGCTATAGGAGGTGGCCAACTAAAGGTCCCTATCGCCTGATAGGTGTCTCCATAGATTCCTTGGAGCTCCCCCTGTCCAAATATGCCCCTCTACCTATTTCAGCTCTGTCTTCCAGAGCACTCCACATTTGATACCCCATTTTGTTCCCCTCCCTACTCCTTCTCCCACCCAGTTTCCTTTCTCCCTCCACTTCCAATGCCTATTTTATATCTCCTTCTTAGTGGCATTCAATAATTCTCCCTCAAGCCCTCCTTGTTACTTAACTTCTTTGAATCTGTATATTGTAGCATGGCTATCCTATACTATATGGCTAATATCGACTTAGAAGTGATTACATACCGTGTGTGTCTTTCTGTTGTCTTACCTCACTCAGGGTGATATTTTCTAGTTCAGTCAAATGAAAATTTATAATGTCCTTTTTAAAAGTAGCTGAGTAGTATTCCTTTGTGGAAATAATTTCTTTATTCATTTTGGTGAAGGGCATCTAGGTTGTTTCTGGTTTCTGGATATTACCAATAAAGCTGTTATGAACACAGTTGGGAAAGTGTCCTTGTGGTATGTTGGAGCTTCTTTTGGGTATATTCTCAAGAGTAGTAGAACATGGACTTGAAGTATAAAACTATTCTCAATTTTCTAAAAATTATCAGACTACTTTCTAAAGTGGTTGCACAAGTTTACACTCCCACTAGCAATGGAGGAGTGTTCCCCTTTCTCCACAACCTCACCAGCACATGTTGTCACTTGGGTGTTTGGTCTTAGCTATTCTGATGTGTGTAATATGGAATCTCAGAGTCGTTTTGGTTTGTATTTTTCTGATTACTAAAGACTTTGAATATTTCCTTATGCGCTTCTCGACGATTAATGATTCCTATGTTGAGAATTCTCAGTTTAGCTCTATACCCTATTTTTTTAATTGGGTTATATAGTTTGTTGGAGTTTAATTTCTTGAATTATTTATAATTTTGGATATTAGCCCTCTGACAGATGTAGAGTTGTTGAAAATCATTTCCCATTCTGTAGGCTATTTTTTGTCCTATTTACAGTTTGCTTTGCCTTATAGAAGACTCATTTATTAGTTGAGGTCCCATTTATTAGTCTTTGATCTTAATGTCCAGCTGTTGGTGTGAAGTTTAGGTAGCTGTCTCCTGTACACATGTGTTCCAGGCTATGCCTCACTTTTTCTTTAATTAGATTTAGTATATCTGGTTTTATGTTTAGGTCTTTGATCTACTTGGACTTGAGTTTTGTGCAAGGTGATATATATGAATCTATTTGCATTCTTCCACACACAGACACCCAGTTAGACCAGCACCATTTGTTGAAGATGCTTTCTTTTTTCCATTGCATGGTTTTGACTTCTTTGTAAAAAAAAATCAAGTGTCCATAGTTGCATGGGGTTAAATTTAGGTCTTCTATTCCATTTCATCTTTAAACATGTCTGTTTTTATGTCAATACTGTGTGGTTTTTATTGCTCTGTGTTACAGCTTGCCTGTATTATATTAGCTTGGAAATACAACTTTATGAATAATAATGTGAAAGCATGAAGATTCCATCATTTCATTTGTTGGGTACCATACAAGTTGTTAGAAATAAAAGATGATTAAATAAGATTACTTCTTCCTTTGTTGTTAGTTAGTTGATTTAAATTTGGACAAACAGCAAGTGTTTTCAGCACTGTCTCATCACTAATATAGAAAGGGGCAACAGTTTACTTAACTGTTTTTCATAGATACTGTGGTTACAATTTAAAAGGTTGGTCACAGTGGACTTGGAGGAAAAAGCTTTAATGCCATAAAATAAGTTTTTAGGTTCAGTTAATCACCAAGAAATCAATCAATAGAAAATAAAGACAAGAGAGTTGAGAAAGAGACATTCTTATTACTATTATTGGTAGTGTTAACTGCTGCAGGCACTGTGAAAATCATTATTGAATTGTAGAAAATGGCTAATTCAATTAATTTGCAGCATTTAGATTATGGTTAATTGGTCAGTAGTAGTTGTTAACACTTATCATGCCATTATAAATGAGTACAGAGAAACCTGATGGAATTTAACAAATCTTGGCCTGGATTGTGCAATCTTAGCCTATCTAAGCTAGCTCTTAATTCTTTTCCCCAAATATGACCCCGTATATACATACGTCCTCTTGGATTATTATTCTCCATGCTATGCCAATGTTTCAGGCTATGTAGGATGATGTTCTTTTCTCTAACTCATGGTGGGTGTCCTCCTTCCTGCTTCTGTTTTTTTTTTTCTTTTCTTCTTCTGGAGCTGATTCTTGTTCTTCTACCACCAGACACAATAAATTCTAATTTCTGAAGACCCAGAAATAAACCTACATAACTATGATCATTTTTTTGACAAAGAAGCCATAAACCTCTCTTCTTCAGAAGCCCCTTAGTCCCCCCTACCTCTCTCTTTGCCCAGTCGCAGGCATCAGCATTTAACCAATCAGAGACAAGCAAGGTAACAGAATTACTTCATGTACAGAAAGCAAGCTTCTGGGAGCAGATTAACATTTAGAATGTGTAACAGCACACCATCATTGAATTTCCTCAAAAACTAAATGTAACTCTGCTATATGACCTAGATTTTAATTACCACAGAAATACTTCTTTGTCTATGTTCCATGCTAATCTTTCACAATAACCTTCAAAGGCTTCACACTTTGTCTTTCACAGCCTTTGGAATGATACACACAGCTCATCTATGATTGTCAGCTCTAGGATTCAATAAGAGTGGACTTGTTATCATATTTACACATTTAACTATTAGGTACAATTATCTGCTGAACTATTGGCTATGGTGAAGTTTTGTAGAGGAAGAATCATTATTTTTATGTTTACTTATTACTTCAATTTATATTTCCATCACAGTGCCCTCCTTCCACCCCTCCCGGGCCTACACTCCCACCATCCCACCCTCTCCACCTTCTCCCATCTATCCCACTCCTCTGGTGTGGATATCAGCCCCCTTTATTTCATCAGTCATATGAGGGCTAAGAGCTTCCTCTTGCACTAGGAACCTACATGGATGAGCTTTTCTAGTTTCATCCATTTGGCAGCAAATTGCATGATTTGTTGTTTCTGATAGCTGAGTAGTATTCCACTTTGTAAATGTACCACAGCTTTTTTATCCATTCATCGGTTGAAGGATATCTGGGTTACTTCCAGTTCCTAGCTATCACAAATAAAGCTGCTATGAACATAGTTGAAGAGATGTCATTGTAGTTTGGTGAGGAATCGATTGGATGTAAACCCAGGAGTGGAATGGCTGGGTCTTGAGGTAGAGCTATTCCAAGTTTTCTAAGATATCGCCAGACTGACTTCCATAGTGGTTGTACAAGTTGCACCCTATCAGCAATGGAGGAGAGTTCCCCTTTCTCCACAACCTCACCAGCATATACTGTCATTTGAGATTTTGATCTTAGCCATTCTGACAGATGTGAGATGGAAGCTTAGAGTTGTCTTGAGTTGCATTTCTCTGATGATTATACATCTGGACGTATAATCAGCCCAGATTTCAAGTTATACTACAGAGCAACAATAACAAAAACAACATGGTACTGGTACAGAAATCGACAAGTTGATCAATGGAATCGAATTGAAGACCTAGAAATAAACCCACATAGATATGGTCATTTAATTTTTGACAAATAAGCCAAAACCATAGAAAGGAAAAAGGACAGCATCTTCAACAAATGATGCTGGTCTAACTAGATTGTAACATATCCAAGAATGAAAATAGACACATATTTATCACCTTGCATAAAACTTAAGACCAAGTTGATCAAAGACCTTAACATAAAGCCAGACACAGTAAATCTAATAGAAGAGAATATGGGGAAAAGCCTCAAACTCATTGGCACAGGTGACAACTTCCTGAACAGAACACCAATGGCTCAGTCTCTAAGACCAACAATCAATAAATGGTACCTCATGAAACTGAAGTTTTTCTGTAAGGAAAAGGAGGACACTATCATTAGAACAAAATGGCAACCTATAGACTGGGAAAAGATATTTATCAATACCACATCTGACAACATTTACAAATAATTCAAGAAATTAAATACCAAGAAACCAAATAATCTAATCCAAAAATGGGAAACAGAGCTAAACTGAGACTTCTCAAAGAGGAATCTCTAATGGCTGAGAGACACTTGAAAAAATGCTCAACTTCCCTAATCATCAGAGGAAGAATTATTTTGAATCATTATATTGAATTTTAGCAATTTTGAATTCAAATTTATATCCGAAGTCTGGGTTTCTCAAGAAGAACAGAGCAAGTTATAATCTATTTTAAGAATGTTATTTAAGCATAACTTCCAATAATATTTCAAGGTCAGAGAGTATTATACATTCATATCCTCAAGGGAGGGGAAAAGGAAAGATAGAAGTGTGGAGATTGTCACTTCATGATATTCTAACCAAGAGAACAATATTGTTTTGTGAAAGGAAGAATTAAAATTCTAGTAAAACGAGTGAAAAGCACCTATCCATTTCATATAATCTTGTGCCAAATATTATTGGCACACATTTGAAATTCATTGTCTACCAAAAGGGTTAGAGAAATCAATGTTGAAACTCACAAAAGTTACAGACAAGAAAATTGATTATACCTAAGAATTTGCCCAGGTCATTCCTTACAGCATTGTAAAATTTCCATATACACTGACTGCTTGATAGCATTTATTTGGATACTTAATCAAAAGTTATTAATTTACTGGTACTTTTAATCAAAAGTTCTCAGTGTGTGGTTTTTAATATTACCTTATTAATAAAAGCTTCTGTAAAAAAATGTATAAAAACCTTGTGGGGGTGGAGGGAGTAGGTTGTGATGGAGATGTAACTTGAAGTAATAAATAAACATAATTAAAAAAACTTGCTAATGTGATTTAACTCACAAGTAGAAGTGTTTGTTAGTATGAGGTTAGTGTGAATAAATGATTATGTTTCTGTTGTTTACAGGGAACAGAATGGCATAATAAAATTAAATACCAAGAACTAGTAAGTGACTTTGAAGTTCTAGCATTTTATAGAGATGAAGAATATCATCTTTAATTAGTGATGAGCCAGAACTATGTTCTAAGCAGTGATTGTTTACATCAGAATCTAAAAAAGTTTCAAAGAAAAAAGCTAACAAGATATCTCAGAATGTACAGGATTGATTTAGCTATTCTGGGTTTTTTGTTGTTCCATATGTACTGGTATAGAAACAGAACAGTGGATCAATGGAATTGAATTGAAGACCCAGAAATGAACTCACACACATATGGTCACCTAATTTTTGACGAAGTACCCAAAACCACACAATGGATAAAGGACAGCATCTTTAACAAATGGTGCTGGTCCAACTGGATGTCCACATGTAAAAGAATGAAATTAGACCCATACTTATCACCTTGTACAAAACTTAAGTCCAAGTGGATCAAAGACCTTAACATAAGGCCTGTCACACTAAATCTACTAGAAGAGAAAGGGGAAAAAACCCTCGAATTCATTGGCACAGGTGAAAACTTCCTGAACAGAACACCAACAGCTCAGGACCTGAGACCAACAATCAATAAATGGGACCTCATGAAACTGAAAAGCTTCTGTAAGGCAAAAGATACTGTCATTCGAACAAAACAGCTGCCTACAGATTGGGAAAATATCTTCACCAACCGCACATCTGACTGAGGGCTAATATCCATAATTTACAAAGAACTTAAGAAATTAAATGCCAGGAAACCAAATAATACAATCAAAAAATGGATAACAGAACTAAACAGAGAATTAACAAAGGACAATTTCATAATGGCTGAGAGACACTTGAAGAAATGCTCAGCATCATTAACCATCAGAGAAATGAAACTCAAGAGGACTCTAAGATTCCATCTCACACCTGTCAAAATGGCTAAGATCAAAAACTCAAATGACAGCACATGCTGGCGAGGGTGTAGAGAAAGGGGAACCCTCCTCCATTGCTGGTGGGAGTGCAGGCTTGTGCAACCACTATGGACATCAGTCTGGCGATATCTTAGAAAACTTGGAATAGCACTGCCTCCAGCCGTACCACTTCTGGGTATACATCCAAATGACTGCTTACCGAATCACAAGGAAGTTTCCTCATCTATATTCATAGCAGCCTTATTTGTAATAGCTAGAAAGTGGAAACAAACCAGATGTCCCTCAAGTGACATGGATTAAAAAATCTGTGGTACATCTACACAATGGAATACTACTCATCTATCAGAAACAATGAAATTATGCAATTTGCAGCCAAATGAATGGAACTAGAGACGCTCATCCTGAGTGAGATAACCCAGGCTCAGAAGGATGCACATGGCATCTATTCAACAATATTTGGATTTTAGCCATATAGTACAGGATATCTATACTACAACCAACACACCAAAGGGAACATGGACATAGACTTTTTTTTTTTCTCCCAGTTAATGAGACTCTTTTCTCTAGTGATACTGCCTTGTAGGCCTCCAATGTATGAGGAGGCTCTTGGCCCTCATATGACTGCTGAACTGGGATGGGGGACTGTTATGTAGGGACACTCCACTCCAGAGGAATGGGAAGGAAGGGATGGGGGTAGAGTGTGGGAGGGAGGGACTAGGAGGGGTGGAAAGAGAACACTATGATGGAGATGTAACCTGAAGAAATAAATTAATTAATTAAAAAAAGATATCTCAGAATGTACTCTAATTTAAGCATCTAAAATAAAGCAGAAGAAAAGAAGGATCAAGTTTGAAATGAGAAGGGAACTTAAAATGTCTATGTCACCTGATAAATAAAGTAAGGAACCTTTTCGAGTTGGATTCCTATAAACCTTGAAAATGCTTATAGAAGTGAGCCACTCAGAAAGATAGATGCTCCATGTTTTCTTTCATGTGTAGAACTTTGATGTTAGTATGTATATATGAGATTTAGGAAGTGATGGGTCAGCTGTTTAAATAACTGCTCTTCCAGAGGTCCAAAGTTGAATCACCAGCACCTGGGTTATAATTAATATCTGCCTTCATGTCCAGTTCTAAGCGATTCAGCACCCTCTTCTGACATTAACAAGGACTGTACACATTTGGACAGAAATACATGAAGGCAAAATACCCATACAAGAAAAATAAAAGTTTTTAAGTATTCTCACAAAAATTATATATATATATATATATATATATTCAAGTTATTTTTGTAACCTTAATATACATATATTTATTCTACTCTTTATTATTCTATTGCACCTGACTTCTACCTTTGATTGAGGGTTGGATACTTAGAGTGTTTATGCAACATAGATTTAATTTATTAATTATATGGAATTTAATGTGTAGTTAAAATTCCTGTAACAATACAAAATTATTTGCTTAAAATACACATGGCAGACTTGTTGTGCTGTGATATTTACATATTTAGAAAGATTATGTATTTGTTAACAAGAAATTCTTAAAATAATTCCATTAAATTTGATTTCATGAAGAATTTATTAGATCTAATTTAGCATTATTCCTCTTTTTGCAATGCAATGTTTTTCGTACTGGCTTTTAATCAGTTTGCAAATTGCAATAATATACTAATAGACTTTCACACTGTAAATTAATATTTGACACAGCAGGTTATACAGTTGAAAATATAATATAAAATCACATAAAATAGCATTTGCTCAATATAAGTTTTTCTTTAGTTAATGTTTGGAATTGGAATATTTGCTACATCTAAGACCACACAGATTAGTTTCTTGGGTGAAGTGTCTAAATACATTTTCTCTTACAGCTATGGAAAACACAATTAACATTTTAGTATTTTACATTGTTCACAATTAATTAGATAAAATGATTAATATTATTTTCTATTAACTTTTTTACAATCATTATTGTTTGTAGTCTCCCTACAACAATGATTTTCAGCTCTGAGAACATTTTGTTTTATTGTTAAATTTTAAATTAGCCTACAAGAAATATAAATTTTTTTCCAAAAAATAACTAGACATTTCAGATAAATCCTAGTGTTGTATAGTATGAATATAAAAATCATCTGTTTTAATAAAATAACTAATAATTTTAAATTAGTTTTAGAATTGTAAAACAAACTCTGTAGTTCAGAATATGACATTTTCAACAATACTATCGAACGCCACACCTAATTAAAAATATTATTCTTCTTCCACATTATATTTTATTAGTATACCTCTTCTCTTATACTTCCTATTAAATTCATATAACTTGATATTATTATTGCTTGAAGGATATAAGACAGAGTAAATAAGGTTTATTTTCATAGACTTTCAAAAACTTGACTGAGCAATAAAATAAAATGAAAATTGATATAAACTATTACATGAATAATTTAATTTATATTAATTAAAAGTATATTGAGTTAAAATATTATGTGTCAGCACCAGAGTCATTCCAAATCAGTTTATAAATTTGAGTTTTATAAAATACTACATCTTTTGTAACAATAAAACTGATTTTAATTCTGCAAACACCTTGAAAGAATAAGCAACATAAGCATTAGAATTCAGTTATATCTATTTATATAATTTTTATCTCCATTTGAAAGTGTATAGTTATGTAATATATTTTGTACTAAAATTAAAATTAACACTGAAATTACATGCAATACTAAATGAGATTGTTTTTCAAATATGGCATATTGTGATGTAAATGAAACATACTTTGCTACTGTATGCTATTATTTCTCAAAAGAGTGTCATGTAAAATACTTTAATCATTAAGTTTACTACACAGTGTGAAACACAAAAACACCTCCATGGATATTTGCTGAAATTTATAAAAGTTTAACTTCTTTTTGAATAATAATGTTAAAACTGTAAATGAATGAATGACAATGTCTCATAACATTGTCAAGACACTGATTTTAAGTGAATGGAATGCATGTCTAAGAATAAAGCAGTCATCTATCAGGATAAGTGAACTTTATCTGTTTTGTCAACAATTATGAGGAAATACTTCAAATGTTGTCTTGACTCTATCATGAATATTTGTATACTGGCTTTATTAAAGTTACAAGCTTGCATTACCACCAGCAATGGAGGAGAGTTCTCCTTTCTCCACACCCTTGCTAGCATGTGCTGTCATATGAGCTTTTGATCTTAGCCATTCTGGCAGGTGTGAGATGGAATCTCAGAGTCATCTTGAGTTGCATTTCTCTGATGATTAAGGATGCTGAGCATTTCTTCAAGTGTCTCTTAGCCATTAGGAATTCCTCCTTTGTGAATTCTCTGTTTAGCTCTGTTCTCCATTTTTTGATTGGATTATTAGGTTTCTTGGCATTTAATTTCTTGAGTTGGTTGTAAATTGTGGCTATTAGCCCTCTGTCAGATGTGGGGTTGGTAAAGATATTTTCCAAATCTGTGGGCTGCCATTTTTTTTTGTAATGACAGTGTCTTTTTCCTTACAGAATCTTTTCAGTTTCATGAGGTCTCATTTATTGATGATCTTAGATCCTGAGCTATTGGTGTTCTGTTCAGGAAGTTGTCACCTGTGCTGATGAGTTCGAGGGTTTTTCCCACTTTCTCTTCTAATAGATTTAGTGTGTCAGGCCTTAAGTTAAGATCTTTGATCCACTTGGACTTAAGTTCTCTACAAGGTGATAGGCATGGGTCTAATTTCATTCTTTTACATGTGGACATCAAGTTGGACCAGCACCATTTGTTGAAAATGCTGTCCTTTTTCCATTTTATGGTTTTGGCTTCTTTGTCAAAAATTAAGTGACCATAGGTGTGTAGTTTCATTCCTGGGTCTTCAATTCAATTCCATTGATCCATTGGTCTGTTTCTATACCAGTACCATGCTGTTTTTATTACTATTGCTCTGTAGTATAGCTTGAAATATGGGATGGTGATACCTCCAGATTTTTTTTTTTTTTTATTGTACAGGATTGATTTAGCTGTTCTGGGTTTTTTGTTATTCCATATGAAGTTGAGAATTGCTTTTTACAGGTCTATAAAAAATTGTGTTGGTATTTTGATAGGAATTGCATTGAATCTGTATTTTGCTTTTGTCTGGTGACATCTTAGAAAACTAGAAATAGCTCTGCCTAGGACTCAGCCATACCACTTCTGGGTCATCCAAATAACTCCTCACTGAATCACAAGGAAGTTTCCTCATCTATGTTCAAAGCAGCCTTATTTGTAATAGCTAGCAACTGGAAACAGGCCAGATGTCCCTCAAGCAAAGAATGGATTAAAAAATTATGGTACATCTACACAACTGAATAGTCCTTAGCCATCAGAAACAACGAAATCATGCAATTTGCAGCCAAATGGATGGAACTAGAGAAGCTCAGCCTGAGTGAACTAACCCAGACCCAGAAGGATGCATATTGCATCTATTCACTTATCGTCAGATTTTAGCCATATAGTACAGGATAACTATACTACGAAAAATGCACCAGAGGGAACATGAACATAGACTTTTTTCCTGTCAGTGAAATATTTTGCCCTATTGGTGCTGCCTTTATGCCACCAGTGTATGAGGAGTCACTTGGCCCTCATATGACTGCTGAACTGTGGCTGGGGACTGTTATGTAGGCACACTCCAATCCAGTCCAGGGGAGTGTGATGGAAGGCATAGGGGGTAAAGGGTGGGAGGGCATAACTGGGAGGGGTGAAAGAGAACACTAAGATGGAGATGTAACCTGAAGTAATAAACAAACACACAAATAAATAAATAAATTTTTAAAATGTTGCAAGCTAATATGATACTCAAATTTTCCTTTATAGCATTATAAAATTTGGATAAAAATGTAGATAAAATAAATAAAATGGCAGCAGGAATAATAGATACGTAATAATTGACTACAAAACTACATTTGCTTTTCAATTTTATTATACTCAACACACTTATATTTTTTAAGATATTCAAAATATTACTGTATAAAATTAAACATTTTGAAAACATTGTTTGATGGTATTGTGTTAAATATGTCTGAGTTTGTGCAGAGCAATTGTAATTATGAAGTATGATATATTCAAATATTAAAAGAAAAGTAGAATTGTGCTTTATTTACCTTTTTATTCAAAACTTAGAGTGATATATATATATATATATATTTGAAAATATACCCAATCTATGAGCTTATGTATGAATACATGTTTACATGCAATAAAATAGTAGTTTGTCATTTCATTAGTTGAACTGATGTATATTAAAACTATCACTGGCAATTTATATGCTTAATTAAATAATATCAAGCCAAGAAGTAAAAGATACAGAGTTCACCTTCCACGCTGACAAAGTTATGAAATTATTTTGGAATAATCAAATAGTTTTATACTCTTCACAATTAGAAGTAATCTATTTATATATAAAGTTACTTCTCTTCAAGTATTTCCAGCTGTATTTTTGCTTTACCATACAGTCTTGATTTTCAAAATTTTTACTTTATGTCATGGCTAGCTTCAGTTGTTCATTTAACACAACCTAGAGTCATCTTGGTGGAGAAAAATTCAATTGAAGAATTGTCTATGACATTCAAGCCTGTGGTCATGTCTACAAAACATTTTCTAAATTGATAAATGATGCTTGAGGCCCAGTCTTCTGTGAGCTGAGCCATCTCAAGGCAGATTTGCCTGGACTATTTAAAAAAGGTGGATGAATAAGCTAAAGGTAGCAAAGCAGGAAGCAGAATTCCTCCACAATCTTCACTTTTTCCCTGCAAGTACCTGCCTTGAGTTTCTTCCTTATGTTCCTTTGATGATAGACCCGGGAATCCAAAGAAATGCTCATATCAGTTGCTTTTGATCAGTGTTTTATCACATCATGAGGGAAAAGTAAAGCCTTTATAAATTATTAAAATTGTATTAGACTCTAGGTTGTGAGGTGATCGATATTGAAATACTCTACTGTATAATCAAGTGCCTTGTCTTTCAGAAGAGAAAGGGATGCACAAAGATTCCTTTAAAAATATCCTACAGAAATAATTCTCTATTGTCTTGTTTTTATCAAGTACCACCAAGACCATTTAGAACACTTCAGATATACATTTCTACTGCTTTGTACTGACTGATGTATTTAAATAAAGCTAAGAAAAAGGTTCATTTATTTTTCCCATTAACTATGTGAATGCCTGGGCAGATTCAGATGTCCTTTTAACCAAATTTATCTAGCATTCTATTAATTCTACTTGTTTTCTTTTTCTCAATTTAAAAAAATTATTTATTTCATTTTTTCAAGTTACATCTAGATCACAGCTCAATTCTCCCCACCTGGTCCTACTCTCCCACCCTCCTCTGCATCCCAACCTTCTTCTACTTGGATGAGGGAGGCCACCATCTATCAATCCCCCCTCAGTTCATCTGTCACATGAGGGCTAAGAACTTCTTATTCCCCTGGGGACAGACATGCTGCCCAGCTAGAGTAAGGTATTCCACTAACTGGCAGCAGAGTCCATGTCAGAGAAAGTGCCCCTGGATTTCTCTTATCCTGAACAAAACTCAAGTCCAAGTGGATCAAACACCTAAACAAAAATCCAGAGACACTAAATCTAATAGAAGAGAAAGTGGGGAAAACCCTCGAACTCATTGGCACAGGTGACAACTTCCTGAACAAAACACCAACAGCTCAGGACCTAAGACAAACAATCAATAAATGGTACCTTATGAAACTGAAAAGCTTCTGTAAGGCAAAGGACAATATTATTAGAACAAAATGGCAGCTTATAAATTAGGAAAAGATCTTCACCAACCCCACATCTGACAGAGGGCTGATATATAAAGAACTCAAGAAATTAAACAACAAACCAAATAATCCAATCATAAAATGAGGCACAGAGATAAACTGAATTCACAAAAGAGGAATCTCTGATGGCCAACAGGCACTTGAAGAAATGCTCAACATCTTTAGTCATCAGGGAAATGCAACTCAAAACAACTCTGAGATTCCATCTGACATCTGTCAGAATGTCCAAGATTAAAAACTCAAGAAACAAAACATGCTGGCAAGGATCCAGCAAAAGGGGAACACTCCTCCATTGCTGGTGGGAGTGCAATTGGAAATCAATAAGTTGATAGAGTTGTATGTGTTTTCTTGTTTTCCTTACAGTGCTAATATACTTTCTGTAGAAATTATTTTTCTTCTAATATGTAAAAAAGTAATAGATATTTTATATAACATATCATGTATTTAAATAACAAAATAAAATAAGGTTTGTGATTAGTTGAGAAATTTATAATAAAATTTTTAAGCAATGCATTATTTTGCAAAATAAATGTTATTCTCAAAAAGCCAACATATAGGTAAAATGATTATAATATTAAGAAAACATTGTTTTCCTTTATGATAAACTTTATACAACATGATCTATGGTAATATTCTCTCATTGTATTTTCTATAAAATCAACAAAGGTATATATAACTGGAAATCTGAGTATATTTATTTTATATCAGACACATTAGTAAAAAGAGCTAGAATAATATACACATGAAAATTTCTGAGTATAAGCTACTGTAAAATAGAGGCAGTACTTCAAATGTGCATAAAATTTAAGATTGCCAATTAAATTATGAGGTACTAATAACAAGCAATATTTTAATAGCTGATATAATATAAATGTTAATAAATTGAACAGATCTCTATTGAAGTAGTGTGTCTATAATCTCATCTTGAGTTCAAGACCAATACTAAATATATATGCATTTGTAGATACATCCAAATATTAATTACATTCGGTGATTAATTTGATTACTCACTGAACTTTTTAGGTTGATATCATAAATGTATTGACATCTATGTATTTTTACTATCATTAATGTATATATATTATTTTAATTATTAGAACTATTTAATAAGTGTTATGTAATATAAAATGTATTTTACTAAAAATAAATGTCTTCATAAAATTAAAATTCTAGTTTATCATGTATTTTTAATATATTTTATTATATCTGCATATAGTGAATTTTTCACATGATGATAGTCCTTCCAGAAAATCCAGGTTTCGGTTTTTTACTTTATTTAGCCATATCTTTATTTGCCAAATGTATAACTCACAAAGACTCTTTCCTATTCTGTAGTTTTCCTCATGTACTTTAGACAGACTACCCAGAGGACTAAAGTTATGTCTGAAAGGAAAGCCAGATCCCTGAGATCCAGCTATCATGGTTCTAGAAGACCCCTTGAAAACTACAGGATGATGTAAGCACACAAGAATACTATCCATCTATGACACTTATGAACCACCATCACAATAATAACAACAATGATATGAAAATCCTAAGAAGATAATAGTGGCACAAATACCTTGGTGGTAACTACAGCTCCTCAAGAAAGAGTAGGAAGTCAAGTAATGCAAATTAGGATGGAAATTGAGTTAGGTATAGAATTTTAAACTAATCAAGATAAGATATATAATAGAATATATTTCCTAGTTGAGTTGTCAAATACAAAATTGTTTTTATGGTATTGTATTGTATTTATTGTTATTGTATTTTATTTATTGTTATAAGAAAAGGAGTCTTTCTTTCATTAGACTAAAAGGGGGAAATGTTGGAGAAAGGTCTTGTACTGCCCTTAGTAAGGCACACTCTACTGGATAATCAAAGTACCTGATGGCCATTTATCTGGGCAGAGAAATAATAGCAAGTCAGAACTTCCTTGGAGGAAGAAAGAAAACCTGGAAAATACAGAAGAAGCTCTGTTCCTGCCAGAAATGTGAATTAGAAACATGTCTTGATGTGAGTTCTGAAGGTATAGCAAGCCACGTGGCAGATTGAGAATTGTTGTTTGGGTTAATTTAGATTAGTTAATAACATAAATAACACAATGAGATGAGAGTCGGGTAAGGCCTAAGCACTGAAACATTAAAAGGTTTTGGTGTATTTAATTATTGGGAAAAAGGCCTCGTTGGTCTCAAGGCTTGTCACCAGGACAGATGAGGTCCCCAGCTAAAGCAAGTCAGGCCTGCTGGCCTCCTCCCAGGCAGCATCTGCTCTGTAAGCCTAATATAACAGTTTATAATTATTAATAAATATATTTGTTACCTAAGTTGAGGTTTCATATATATATATATATATATATATATATTACCATTTTTTAAAAATATTACTCATTAGTAATAGGAAATTCATTAGATTGAATCATAAATAAGATCAGAGGCTCAATTATATATCAATGACTGTCAATAACGTAGAGAGTCAGAAAACCTACTTTCTCTATCTCAGAAGCCTAAGAATGTTCTAGCATAATTATACATATCCCATTTAATCCTAAATGAATAAAAGTTTCAAGGAACACACTTGATTAAATTCTACGCTGAAAATCATGAATGGTAAAAACTCCAAAAACTTCTTGAGGATAAAACAATAGAAATTTTTTTCTATTATGCTTGTTAGTGTTTTCAACTGATGTGTCAAATACCTGAGACAACAATTTAAAGTAGGATTTACTGTAGCTAGTAGTTTCAGACCTTTTAGATTTTGATCCACTGGTAGTGTCATTGTAAATCTTTAGTTGGTGAAGCTGTGTTTCTGTCTCAATGTGTCTTTGAAAACAAAGGAAAAATAAGGAAAGGAACAGAGATAAAATTTAACCTTTAAAGCTACCACAAAACAGAAACCTGTTCCCTAGAAATTCCATAAATAACACAATGAGATGAGGCCAAAATCTTCAATACAAGAAACTAGAAGTGATACTTCATACTTAAACTCAAATATTAAGACACTACTGCTACAAAATCAAAAACATATCACCATGTAAAATGTATTAATCCTTTTCCTATGACTCTGAAATCTATACAGTGTTAGCCTTGTCCCAGTTCCAAAATATCATCTAGGAATCAAACACACAGGTAGGAGTGATCTTCCTGAATAATTAAACAAATATATATTCTTCCAAGATTCAGTATCACAAAGGTAGCATGGCTATTTAAAGGAGGGATGAGTACTATCATAGAAAAGAAGATAGGGCCAAAGGATACAACAAAGGGTTACGTCTAGCCTTAAAACTCATAACCCCATACCGTATGCCTCTGGCTATTATGATATGATGTGAAATGCTAAGGCAGTCTCATCTCTATAGTCATGTCATTTGAAAGCTACATGGTTACCTCCGCTTACTTCCTCCTTCTCTCTTTCACAGAATTTGCTTGTTTTAGAAAAACCCAGCATACAGTATTTCCCATTTCTCCTTAAATTTGAGAACATCAAACATCTCACTCCTAATTCAAGTATTCACATTCTAATACAAAAGATTGGATCCCTATAGTTTATTAAAATATTGCTGTACATGTTATCATTTTACAAATTTAAAGTAATTATGTGATCATTGATCCTAAATACACTTAATTTTAACTACTGATTAATTTCTTAACTAGTGCATTATCTTAGAAAATGTTCCTGCTAACTGTCAATTAAATACTTCAATATAGGCAGTGCTTTGACTTTAATTGACACATAATTGTCATATTTACAGAATTTAATGTGATATTTTGATACATAAATTGAATATTTAATGATCAAATTGGTCTAATAAGCATATCTGTTATCTCAAACAAGATCATTCCCTTGTGAGGTAGAAGTGTTATACTTTTTTGTTAGCTATTTTGAAATATAAAAAAATAGCTACAGTTACCCAACTGTGTTATAAAACATTAAAATGTTATCATTTTATCTATTTTTATCATTTTAAAAATTATTTATTTTTTATTATTCAACTGATATCTCAATTGCAGCACCTTGCCTCCACACCTCTCAGTTCCATACATCCACCTTCTTCCTCCTCTCCTCCTCAGATGAGGGCACTTCCCCCACAAATTAACCCCCTCAGTTCATCAGTCACATGAGGGCTAAAAGCTTCCTCTTGCACTGGAGGTCAACACGACACTTTCATCTGTTCTTAAGTCTACTTAGCCATTCTTGCTCAATGTCTTCTAACCCCTGGCAATTTCTTTCTTTCTTTTTTTACTTAAGGTGTGTCTTTTTCCTCCAACATATCCCCTTTTTAGTCCAATAAAAGACTCTTTTTTAAATATATTTATTTATTACCTCATTACCTATCCATTTCCACCCTCTCCCTCCACCCCCTCCAGGACCCTCCCTCCCACCCTCTACCCCCTTTCTCCCCCCCTCTCACACACTTCCCATGTCTTTGGTGTGGGGTGTCTCTGTGTATCAGTCCCCCTCAGTTCGTTAGTCACATGAGTCACATGAGGTCTAAGAGCTTCCTCTTGCACAGGAGACATAAATGGCAGTTCCACTAGTGTGGGGTGTCCCAATGACAGGTAACCAATAAGTACAATACAAAACAATAAGAACAATTAGACAACAATTGTGTAAATTATAAGGTATAATACACATTCCCAATGTTCAGCCCTTACGCATTTGGCTACTACTAATAATATTCTATTATCTATCTATCTCAATGACTTTAAGCTCTACACCTAACTCAGTTTCCACCGTAACTTGAATTATCAACTTAATATCATCTTCTTGCACCTAGAACATCCTTTCAATTCCTAAACAATTAAAACTTAACAGTGAGATTATAGTTATCTGTCTTCAGCCACATCAGAGACCTGAGAAGGATAAATATATCTGAATAAAAAGGAAGTGAAGAGCAAGCAGCTCTCCAAAAACTGAAAAAATGACAGACTACTGTTTGCCTGGACAGTCTGAAATTTTTCTCTGTAGTGTTTGACCAACTATCTTCAGGCTTTTGGCCCAGTATCTCGACAAATATTAATTGTAAAGCAGGAATTATGAAGGACTTGCCCATCCCATTTTAGTAGAGCTTGGCTGTCTACTTACCTATTTCCAAGTTCTGAATATTTTGGACAGCATCCTGTCTGCAGTTGAAGCAAGGACTTTATCTTACCCAGTGGCTAACTTGCCACTAATGCAGCCATCTCCAAGTGGATATTCTTTGATGCTATTCGTCTACTTGAAGTAGAATAGGGGGTGCTGTCAGGAGCTGACATGTCTCAATATCAAAACATCTTAAGAAAGTATCTTTAAATGCCATATACTACAGTTCTCTTGAGGTTTTTCAAGACCATCTATCTATCTCTGTACATTTGAATAAGCTAATGTTAAGGAGTCCAGGGAGAACTGGACAACTGAAACTTCTGTGGAAAAGGGAGCAGACATCAAAGAAGACAAGTCAAGTAGCCAAGATGATCCAGTCTCACAGACTGCCTCAATAGCTGTTTCCTCAAAAATCTACATCTAGAACAACTTCAAAATTACAGACTGCTCCAGCCAGGACTTTAGTAAAACCCTGAACTTTACCACCCAAAGTTCAGCTTCTGAAACTTGTCAAGACATTTAAATTGCTGAGCAGTAAAATACTGGACAACAAATTTTACTATTAACTTGTTTATCCATTTTTCCATTTTTATATGAGCACCTAAACAGGTTTTCTACATCACAAATTGTCAATCCTATTTTTTATGAAAACTTCTTTAATATTATTACTTGCAACTTTCACATTTGTGTAAAACATGGTATTTGATTATCTGATAAGTGCTTCCTAAAATGGCATGGGTTTTTTTTTTTAGTACGAAACATATTCCACTGTTTGTAGATATGCCAAACTTTCTCTACATATTTATTAACAAAGTGGTATGAAGTTTGATTCCAGTAATGCACTGTGGATAAAGCTAAGTATTGAAAGACATGATTCACTGAGTTCATTCTCTTGAACAAAACAGGAAAAAAATAAATCAAGATCTTCCCTGAAAAACTAAAGCTCACCATAGGTTGTGTAACACACGCACACACACACACACACACACACACACACACACACAGAGAGAGAGAGAGAGAGACATACACACATAAACACACAATTAAGCAATTATAACATTTTCCTATGTTAATAATTACATGAATTTGGTCGCTTTTAAATACTATTTTTATTCCTATAATTCTATTACAAGATATGATCCATGCAGGTATGATGAAGTGAGATTATACAGATATTGTTAAAAAGGTGAAGCATTAGATTTTTGTTGACCACATGAGGAAATTCAACATTGATCTTGGACTATCAAGCCATAAAGATGCAAGATAGATAGTATATAAAACATAGGAACACTTCTAAAGCATACAATTCTCATTACAGGCAAAATAGCATTGCTATAATATGAGATACCTTCACATGAAGACATGAAATAGAACACCTGCAAATAATTTATCTGAAATTTAACATTCAATATTTATGTACTATTGTTGACTTAAAATAACTGAAACTAGAAATTAATACTGGGCTTAAAAGAGAAAATTGTGAAGTAAATGGAGATAATATGTACCAGGAACCAAATTTCAAGCAACAGCATATCCTAGAGTTTCATATATATACTTTGAGATTACTAAGTGAACATATATCACTTGGCCCTGTTTACATCAGAAATTAGAACCAATACTTTTGATATTATTCTGGAGAATGTCATTTCTGTTTTAATTCATGTGCATTATTTCTACATAATGATTGTAAAAGTTTTTATCTATAAAAGTTAAAGAAGAATATTTGATATATATGTACATATGACATGTGTGTGTGTGTACATGTGTTTATCAAAATAAAAAGTGAGGGTGATCAATTGCTGCTATGATGATTCAAACTGATGCTGAGGTGAAACTTTCATTGCTGATGAAAATGAAAAAACAGGACAGTTACTTGGAAACAATTTGCTTAGTTTGGTTTCATATAAAATAAACACACACTTGCTACACAGTACAGCAATAGCATTCTTGGTAAAATAAACAATATGTAATTTAAAATCACTATATGAATCTGGCTTGCAGTGTCATAAAAAACTAAGCATGATTATATAATGGGAGACTTAGTGTGGAGAATAAGATGAAATATGTGTCTTGTCACATAATGTTGGAAAGTTTAAAAAATTCTGCAAAAAATTGTTTTCAAGTCTGCTGAGATTTTGTGTAAAGGGATTTAATAGTAAATATGGCTTTATTTGAGAAACAATTCAAAATAAATGAATAAAAATACATTCTATATATTGCTTTGTTATTCTGTGTTCTAGCTTTGGGACATAGGTCAGAGCCCAATATAGAGGGCAGAATATTCATTAAAGCTTGGCTAGGACAATGCAGAAATAAGGAAAGGAGCATTGTTGGTTATTTCTATTGTAGTAGACAAATGAAATTTTTAGAACATGGGTAGAGAGAGAATAAGTGTCAGTGGAGTTGGGGTTGATCCAAGCATGTTTGAGGTTGCTCTTCAATAGTGCTTTTGTTGGGTATTAAGGATAAGACACCTCATCTATTGAATGAGGTATGTCATTGAAACACAGAAAGTCAGTCTTTTAATAAAGGACAAATATATGAATGTAGTAAAAATAGCAAATATTAATAGCTGAACGTAGAAAAAGGGAATTTTTGTATTTGACAAGATTCAGGTGAAAGACATCACATGCATTTCACTGAATGCCAATGGGATACCAATGACACAGTGAGAATGACAGTGACAGACTGATAAAACCCCTTTGTATTCCTGATGCTTTCACTGGTGGCATTTATACATGCAGACTTTGGAGGACTATACTGTTAATAACTTCTAAACTCATTGTAAGTATCTACTCCAAAAAGAATTATTTCCGATAACAGAGTTGTGATGTAATATCCATTGTTATTGATGCAATTCCCCTAGGACAGTGGTAGATGGGTTTGCACTAAGGTCTATTAGTCTGGATATTTTTCACCATATAACATGAAGCCATTAGAAACATACCCAACGTTCCCCTCACACATAAATGCCAGCTTTGCACTAACTGCTGAGGCAGAGAAGTCTTTCTATTTTACTTCAATTAACAAAGGCATTTCTTTTTATGTTGGGGGAAGGGTACCTATAAACAGAGATAATAAAAACACAGCAATTATTATCATAAAGTATGACATTCTAGTTTTTTAAATGATTTTACAGATAATTTCTTATAGACACCATTTTGAATAAAATGTAGCAACATTATTGCAGCTGCCATTAAATGATTTACACATTAAGATAAGGAAAACCTGGAACATCCCTTCCCTGATAGTTACTGAGAAATGCACTGTCTTGTGAGTACAGCTATATAATTAAGGTGTAATGTGATAATCTATGCATTTAGAAAATATGGCAAAAGTAAAATCCCCCCTTGAGCCTGGGAGCTCCACAGTCATACACTCTAGATCATTTTTACAGTACAGTATGATGCATGAGTTATTTCCTGTAGAGCAGGCCTCAAATCCGAACAGGGATTGATTTATTATGCCTATAAGATTCATGTCACTATTCCACCCATAGGCTTATCTATTCAATCTAGTCACTATTCCAGCTAGGATTGAATTTTAATGCTTTCTTTGCTCTATTATATGGTCTGATATAACTGTCACCATAATTATCTTTTCAAATTTCCCTAGAATGTATATAACATACAAAACAAGATATCTACTTGCCATTTTTTGTTTACTAATTTACTTATGCATTCATTTCTTTGAGATGGGGTTTCACTATGTAGTTCTGTGTGACTTAAACCTGACTATGTAGATCAGACTGACCCACAAGTTATAGCAAATCTGCTTTTCCCTCCAAAGAGATGAGATTTCAGGTGAGAACTATCTTATTTATATGGCTTAGGCTGCTGCAGCATATAAACTCTGAGGACTTGGGAGAGAGGAACAAACAAGCCAGAACACCTGAGGAGAAGGGGTCTACAAAAAAGAGAAGAGACTATACAGAAGAAAAATGGCTCTACAAAGAAAGAGAAAAGCTCTACAAAGAAGTGAAGGGAGTTACAAAGAAGAAAGAGGTTGCTGCTCTCCCTGCTACTGGTTCTTCCTGCTGCTGTCTCCTGCTTTGCTAGAATCTTGGATACTGCCGAGACTGGTATCACCCCCAAAGAATCCGATAACCCTAATCAGCAGGAAGTAGCCAAAGAGACCTAAGTCCCTTCTCCCTCTAACTTTTTTCTTTTTTTCAGTCACTAAAGTTTATTAACACATAACCCCTTGGGCCCCAAATTAAAGACCAATTGTTAAACCTGACAGGTTTTATCTTTTACAATTTAATAAATACTTGTTGATGGCTCCCTGCTTGTGGTTCAGAAAGACCTCAGCGATGGTGTTGTCCTGACGGCAGGTGGTCCTTGGCAGTAATGGGATGACCTGTATGAAGTCACTGTCA
Source organism: Lophiomys imhausi (assembly GCA_907164525.1). NCBI lineage: Eukaryota > Metazoa > Chordata > Mammalia > Rodentia > Muridae > Lophiomys > Lophiomys imhausi. Next base: position 593,762 of record CAJQZJ010000238.1, on the reverse strand, counting down.
CAACAGCAAGACCGCATTGACACACCCATCGTTTTTAGGATTGTTGGTGAGCTGGGCATACTTCCCCCAAATAACCTTGCCTCCTTGTGTCACAAGGCCCAACTCGCTGACATTCACTTCAATAACTGTACTTTGGGTGATTACACCCAGAGTTGTGTATAATGGGGATGACGGGTTCTTTTTCACACCAAGTATTGGCAGGTAAAAGGTAGCTTTCAGCTCAGGATGTGTGACATGGGTTTTTTTGAAATGCAGGCCCATTGGCCAAATGAACCTTTCATATTTAGGTGGTTTTCTTGTAAAACCATCACCAACAAAGCAGACTTTAGTAACCATCCTCTTCCATGCTTTCGTTTTTCTTTTTCCTGTTCGAATGATTTTCAATACTTCTGTTTCTCCTTGGGCACGAACTTTGGGTAGAGGGACTTCCCATTTTCCTGCCTTTTCTTTTCGTTTCTGCTTAATCATATTGGAAAGTACTTTTGCTCTTGACTGTCCCTCTCTGTCCAGCAGATAGGCAGGTACTGCTCTCTATGGAGTCTTCTCTTCAATCTTTTGGTGTTTCTCTTTTCGTGCATCTTAATAGTCTTTTTCATTTGTATTTTCTCAGCATGTCGAGATTTATGGTAGAGCTTAGCCTTCAGGCCAATCTTTTTTTTTTGGCCTTCTTTGAACTTACATGGGCTTCTCAACTTTCTTTCTCTTTTTCTCACGGTAATCCAAACGATATCCATATTGTTTACTGTGAAATTCAATATATTCATTTGGTGGTATGATGACAGCTGCAGGGCAGCTGTCCGCGACTTCCAGGGTGCCAAAAACTTCTTAACCTTTGAGTCTCACTGGCCCACGAGACTACTTGAGACCACTTCGCGCAGGCGGGGCCGGGAAGAGGCAACCCTTTAGGTTGGCCGAGAGGAGCGCAAGCGCCACAAAGCAGTTCCGAGAGTTCTAACCTTTCTTCTCTCCTGCATAATGTTTGGGGGGGAGGTTGGAAGGGAGGTAGAGTATTAAGTACAGTAAAATAATTAATGTATAATTAAGAATAGTAATAAAAAATATAAGCAGCTTTCTACACATGGTTGCTGCTTGGAACCAAAACACCTTTCATGTGAAACATTTATGGGGAACACTAAAAAGGTAATTTCATTGGATACCCTCAAGTGAAATCCTCATAGGGTGTTATCACATGAAGTTTTTAAGCAGCGCTTATACAAGGTATTCAACATGGTACTCTCACAATACATTTTCATTTCACACAACCACATTTTGTGTGGTGCTCTCACACAAAACTGTCATACACTGTTTTCTGGAAATGTTATTATGCCCTGTTCACATTAGGTGATCCCATATGGTCTTTCAGCAATCTCACATTGTATACCCACACATTAGTCTCATGAACAGTTATTTTGTGATGTTTTCACATGGGATATGCTCTGATACCACTGGTTCTCTACTTGTTCTGCCTTGATGTTCTTCCTGAATGTCCTCATCCCATTGCTCCTTGAAACTGCAACTTAGTTAACAAAGATATTTATTAATAACTATAAACTGTTATATTAGTGGGAGTCCTGTAGGCCTGCCTTAGCTGTAGCCCTGTGGTGAGAGGCCATTAGGCCGGATGGACCTGACTCACCTTAGCTGGAGGCTTGAAACCCTCAGAGACCTTTTCCCAATTACTAAATACACCAAGACCGTTTAATGTTTCAATGCTTTAGCTAACTCTCATTTAGCTAAACTAACCTGACCAACTAATACTCAATCCACCATATGGCTTGCTGTAACTTTGAAGCTCAGAGCTCACACCCAGATGTCCTGCTGCTTGCAAGTCCTGGCAGAAGAGTTTCCTCTATCTCTTCCCAGGGTTCCTTAGCTAGTCTCAATAAGTTTGGCTTTCCTATTCTCTCTCTGCCCAGCTAAACAACCATCACCAACTTTCATTATCCAATTAGAGAGTGTCTCAGAAAGGATGGTACAAGACATTCCTCGAACAGATCCTTTTCGTACTGAGGGCTTCATTGGCCTAAACTGTAGATGTCTACCAGGAGAAACAAAACATACCCACAAAAGGTTCCTACATTTTCTCTTGAAGAAGCACAAGTAAGCTCCCAAGAAGATCAAGGAAGTTTCTTTTTTACAGAAACTAATGTGAGCCCTTTCCCAAAATTTAAAGAGCATTTTATGTAATACAGAAGGAAAAACATTTGGGAATTTGAAGCCTTCAGCTGTGTGATTCATATACCTTAACATGAACACTGACTATTCATAGAGGACTTTCTTTAAACTTTTAGTTCTTTTTGAGGAATAAATCAGAAAATTAGAAGCAACAAGATAAGTCTACTTCATTCAGGTGAGGTTACACTTACTCAGAAACTACACATTTAGTTTGTGTACTTTTAATATTATAGTTAAGTTGTAAGAAGACATGAAAGTAATTATGCATGGAGAAGCAGAAATGAATAAGATCAAACCACTAAGTTATATATTTTTAAAAATAAATTTTTAGAGGATTTTAGAATTGATAAACTCAAAATTTTAAAATATTAAATGTCAGATAATAATGAAAAGATTATATTTACTCTGTATCTTACCATGTAGGGCTAAAATGTAAAAGAAGTACAGTATAATGTTTTAAAGTGAAAATCCGAACAGGCTGAAGAACTCTGAGCACCTGTGTTAAGGAATCATTAAATCTGATGTTCCCCTTCTCAAAACCAAGGTCAGAAGATTTTTATGAGCCTTCCATTATTTGTCTTTTATGACATATGAGCTAACGTTTAGTGCATACCAACAATAATCCCCTGTACTCTGGTGAGAAAGGGAGGAGAAAGTGACACTCACTGATTCCTTTCTGGTAGTACAGGCACTACCTCTCTGGGAAGAAATTGAAAGAGAACTCCAGGCTGGTTCTGGATGACTGCCTGCCTCTTGATTGCCATGCTTGCCAGCAATAGATAGCAAGATCCCTTCTTTACAAAGTCAGCTATGCCGCCTATTATCTCCTTTTAGGAGCTTCTCTCAGAAAGACTTGACCATAACACTTTTCAAACTCACTAGGATCATTAGCACACTATCTTCTCTTTCAATTTCCTTATCTTACTGCAGTCTTCAGAAATCCAATTCACTTTTTGGTAAGTTGTTAAAACTCTAAGAATGCAGTCCTCAGTACTTACCTGTTGGGAATATTTATACAGCATTATAGAATCTGTCCATTACTTTCTAAAATTTCTTACACAAGGGAGGCACTCAACAGAATATTCATGATTCACATATGAAAAAAAATAAAACTTATTATGTAATCCTTCTGCAGAAACAGTTAGATCACGACTAATCTCAGTTTTAAAGTGCTTCCAAAGTACAAAGTACGTATGTGGTACATCCTATCTTTCATATATTTTACGGGGTAAAATATTTTCTGACCATTTTTTATATAGAATATGTTATTACATGAATGATGGTTATAACTTTTGTGACTGAAATTTTGGAAAAACAGTGTTAAATTAAGAGATTAGTTTATATTCAATAGGAAATAACCCCAAACAGCAAATATTGTTCATTTTACCACCATAAATGTCTATACTATTTCCAATTCTACTTTTCTTTTTTTTGTTTTGTTTTTTTTTTAGTTTTTTTTGTGTTTTTTTTTAATAATTTATTTTTTATTTCTTCAAGTTACATCTCAATCACAATCCCCTCCCTACTCCCCCCTCCAGTCCCACCCTTCCACCCTCCTCCCCCTCAGCCCCACCATCCTCTTCCCTTCTTTTTTT
>CAJQZJ010000238.1:506182-584992 GCA_907164525.1 Lophiomys imhausi | reverse complement strand
TTGATTTCTGAGTAGCTTAGAAAATAACTGTGATAGACTGTCATAGTAACTAACAAAATGACACGTTTTCATGACTATTAGTTTCCGTTTCTTAATTATCCTAAACAGTTTATGTCAGTTGGTAGCGAGAGGTCAAAACTTGACATTTCATTTTTAAGTATTACTACAAACAATACCTTTAAGAAGCGTTACCCTTAATTTTGTATCAATATACAAAGATCAATACCAATGTGGACAAATATAATCTTAATTTTGTATCAATATACAAAGATCAATACCGATGTAGCCCTATACAATCTTAAATTTGCATTAATATACAGTGATCAATACCAATTTAGCCAAATATAATATTAATTTTGTATCAGTATACAAAGGTATAAAGCTATATTCAATAATCTGTCCTTTTTTCTTGTTCTTTCCTATACTATGTCTATGTCCCATTTTTCTCAAGTCTGTTCACTCCTATATAGGAGAGAAAGGAGGATACAGAAAAGCAAAAGAGAGAAGTCCCTGGGTCTAACCTCCAAACCATTTAACAGCTTGTAGTCTTTTCCCCTAAATAACAAAATTTTCTATTATCTATCAAATAACCAAAGGGGGAGAACACCCTCCCCACCTTCTGGGGATGGGACGTTGTTCTCTTAAAATGACTTCCTGCTGATTTGGGACGTAGTAAACCTGATTGGGGCCCAAATAAGAATGGAAAAATGGTTAAAAATGTTAATAGAATCATTTGATGTTCAGTCCCTTTGTGCTCAGCTATTTAGATGTCCTACGAAGTTCATAGACAGAAGCTGATCTTCAGAACTTTACTGAAGATCTGGCTGGAGTAGTCTGTGGAGCTGAACGATCTTAGCGATTTTGAGTTGTTGTGGTTATAGACTTTTGAGGAAACTGCTATTGAAGAAGTCTGCAAGGCTGGATCATCTGGGCCACTCGTCTTCTTTGGTGTCTGATCTGTTTTCTGCTGAGGTTTCCGTTGTCCAGTTGTCCCTGGATTCCTTGAATGGATGCTTTAAATCTCCTGGAAAGATAAGAACAGAGCCCTGCCCTAATCCTAACTCTGGGACAATTACCTTTTTTTGGGGGGGTCAGGTAATATTTTTCCTGGAGCAAATTTGTTTTTTTTGATAATATATAAAGTATTATTTTTCAATCCGGATTAAAGAAGAAATTATTTTGATATTTTGGAGCTAAACAAACCTTTAGTGTATATATTTTGAGATCTCAAAGGACAATTTGTTTGAATTGCAGCCTGCCTTTTGTAAGTAGCTTTTAAACTTAAATCTTTCCAAATCCTATGTGCCTGTCTCTGCATTCTAAATTTTGGGATAAAAGACATGTGGTTTCCAACTGATGGGATTAAAGATGTGCTCTTCCACCCCTGGATCAAAGTTTTTCTCTGTTTAGAGCTTGTTTTGTATCAGGTGGCCTTGAGCTCTGAGATCTGCCTGTTTCTGTCTCTAGTGTGTTGGGATTAAGGGTGTATTCTTCCCCAATGATGTGACTAATTCAATGTAGAAAATATGCATAATTACTAGCTGATTTCTTTTTTTTCTTCTTGTTTCTCCAGTCCTTTCAAAAAAGTGAAGTATCATGTTTTAAATGTTAGTATTTTGTTTGTATTTTTGTTTCTTTACCTGTTTTCTGAGTGAGTCTCAGTTTGTAGCATCATTATTTCAGTCCAAGCTTACATTGACACTATTCCTGTAGGTCAGTCCTGCTTAAGACTTCCAGGTGTTAGAATTACAGGAATTAACTACCATTCCTGTTTTAAAGGGTTTTGTGTGTGTGTGTGTGTGTGTGTGTGTGTGTGTGTGTGCAATTTCTAGCAAAAAGAGAACAGAATCAACTGTTCTTGTGGCATTTCATAATTATCACTGTCAGACCACTTGTGTGTGCACTCATGTGTGCATGCTAGATTATGTGTGGTAATGCAGAAGTTTGTGTTTGTGCATGCATGCACATGGATTTCACACAACCCTTGGGAGTTGTCTAGGAACTGTTAACTTTGTTTTTTTCTTTTGAGAAATGGTTGCTCATGGTTCCTGATGTCCATTGATTTGACTAAGCTAACTAGTCAGCAAATCTTTATTTGTGTGTGTTTTAGGGGTTGAAATCATACCACCAGACTTGTGTGACAAGTGTCTTATTGGATGAATATTTTTATAGGTTTCAATTGTGAAAATCTTAACTATTTCATTAGATTGGTTTCAACAAATGACATTTTTAGCTGATATAATATATGGAGTTCTTAACAAATTATTTTTGAAGCATAAATGTAGTTAAAGTTAAAAGAAGCTGAAATGGCATATGAAGTACACTAAGGTTAGAAATAATAGGGTCCATTTCCACTCTAAAGCATGGTGCACCACCTTCTCTCAGTTAATGGTTGCTGCGTGAGGAGTAATATTCCTTATTACATAAACAGTGGTAAATTGTGCTGCTAAAGTAAGTAACCTTACAACCCTTTCTCATGCAAGGGACTATAATTATGCACAATGATTAAAATATATTAAAGAGATACTAAGAAAATTTTGGAAGAAAGCAGTCTTGGTAGGTAAAGGAGTGGTGCATGATCAAATTATTCTAAATAAATATGCGTGAATGTATATAATTGTGTGATATTCATGAAATCATTGAACAATTTAAAAATCACCCAACAATTTTAGAATTAGGGAGCTTGATATTCAAAGAGAAGCAGAATTATAAAATATTTTAAAAGTAGCTTTGAATATAGTCATATTTCCAGTCTCCAAATCTTGAATCATAATAGACATAATTATTTGATATAAAAAAAAACCCGAGCCAGTTACAATAGTGTCAACATATAATCTCAACTATAGGGAGGTAGAGGCAGGAGGATCAGGAGTTCAAGTTCAGGCTCTACAGTGATTTTGAGTTCAGCCTACACAATGTGAGACCTTGTAACCACTGAAAACTAAAATATGAACTTGGAGAGATAGCTCAGTTTTTAAGATTGCTGGTTGGACAATCATGACAAAACTTTAGATCCCAGTATACAAATCAGGAGCTAAGTATCTAGAAAATATGTAAGCTCATGTTTTTAGCTATCTGAAGAACTCTTCTTGTCTTTTCACATGTTACACACACAAATACACACACACCCTTAACTTACGCAGAAACAAATGCCTCTACACACACACATACATAGATAAATAAATAAAATAAATCTTCCAAAAAGGCAAAAATATTTTCCCAAAGATGAAACATATCCAAGAAGAATAAAGTACTATAATTTTTAAAACTAATGTTCTGCTTTTGCTTTTTAATCTCTGGCTGTATAAACAAACAGCAGAATATGCTGGGAAACAATTTAGCTACGTCAGTTGCCATTATTATTGCCATTATCATCAAATAATTTTTCCAATACTCTACATATTTATTTCAATTGACATTATGCCTTGATATAATATTTTAATAAATTAGTCTACCTGTCATTTTATTTTTAAAAATCTAGAAGGAAGTATATAAAATTCTAGGAACCCTGGTGCTCCTTGGGATGAACTTTTGTGCTTCTTGTGATCTACTGGAAACATACTAGGTGATTAACTCTAAATTCAGTAGCAGTTATTTATTCTTTGTGTGTGTGTATACATTTAACTATGGGTTAAGTATGTGAAGAACTCCAGGAATCCAAGGTGAGAAAACACAATTGCAGCAAAACATTAAAATGATAAGGAAAATTATTGCCCAAAGAACTACCACATGTAAATGAGTTTACAGTACAAATGAAATTAAAAGTATAATATTAAATAGAACTTCTGAGTAATTTTATTATTTTGCTTAAATTGTTATTTGTTTGGATTATACAATATACTGAATTTTCCATTCAGAACTATTAGTCAGTTTTATTTTATTTTCCAAATACAGTTTTAAAAATTAAAATATTCTGTACCAATAAATATATTGAAAAGTGAACTATTGAAATTGAAATATTCTACACTGATAAAGTCATTTTTTTACATTTAGAAAAATAAACTATTTTAGGAGCTCATTATGAGCACTGACCTTTTTAATTATATAAAAACGTCCTACAAAATCCACTAAAGGAAGAAAGGTTCATATTCCCTCAAAGCTGAAGCGTATAGTCTGGCCTAAGAAGAAGTTATAGTGGCAGGAGCATGAGGCAACTAGTCCCATTATATCTGCAGTCAAAAGCAGAGAGAGCAGCTGCTGGTGCTCAGAAAACATTTTATTTTTATTTACTCTGGGACTTCAGCCTATGGAATAGTAACAACCACATGAAGAATGCCACTTCTAACATCAATTAACATAATCTTGCAAATCTTTTGGAGACATACCCAGATTTCTTTTTCCATAATGCTTCTAAATTCCATCAATATGACAAATTAAGTACCAAATTCATTACTTACCAAGCTAGAATCTATCCCTTTATTGAATGGATCTATAAAGCTTTGTGAATTTTAGTATTAAAGTACCTTTCTTTTCATCAATTAATAGAACTACATTTATATTGATTATCAATGTTGAGATACTACAATATTTTCATATAGTCTCTGAATTTTTTTTCCAATTAGACTAATTTTATAGTTATAAAAATTGTCCAAGCAACTCTGTTCCTGTGCTTTTTATTACTATATTTTCTTTCCTATCGTAATGATCATATATTTTCTGCATTTCTGAATTATCATTGTGTATAATATAGTTTAAAGTATATGTACATGTTCCTGATTAATGTTTTAATATTCAATTATATTTTAAAGTTTATCATAGACTTTTCCATGAATCTGTTAAAGTTCATTTTTCTAAGAAATATTTTCTTATGATTGATTTCAGGATTTTGTCTAAGTAAGAAAAAATTTGATTTTCATTCTTATAATAAGTTTACTGCTTGAGGTGTTCTCTGTGTCTTTTTCAGTGTCACTGTTGAATTCATTTTTCTTTTTTTTTGAGTTCTTCTAGTTGTAGATTTTTTTCTTTATATATATATATATATATATAAGTACTTTTTTTTTCTTCAAGTTACATCTCAGTCACAAACCCTTCCCTATTCCCCCTTCCTGTCCCACCCTTCCACCCTCTTCCCCCCCCAACAGCTTCCCTTTTCAATCCAACAAATGGTTCTTTCTCTTATAACAATAAATTCTATACAAAACAGCAGAATTAAATATGCCACATTTATGATAGTTAAATGGCCCAGTATACCTTCCCAATGTCCAGTTCATACATATTTGGCCCCTGACTTTAACCTTCTACCTTCTAACCATCTCCATGAGTTTAAAGTTCTATAACTGACTTAGCTTTCATACTATTTTGCATCACTATTATAACCATATTCTTAGATCTAGAACGCCCTCTTGATTCCTAAACAACTCAAAATTTAGCTATGAGACTCAAGCTGTCTATTCTTCATCCACCTCAGAGAGCTGAGAAGGATAAATATATCTGATTATATAGGAAGTGCAGGGCCTGCAGCTTCCAATACTAAGAAATGACAAACCAGTGACTACCTGGACTGTTCCCATTTTCTCTCCATACATTCCAGCATCAGTCAGTCTTCAGCCTTTTGGTCCTGTTTCTCTGACAGACATTTATTGTAGAGCAGGGATTATGAAGGACTAACCTACCCTGTCTTGGCAGAGCTAGGCTGTCGACTTCCCTGCTACCAAGTTTTGTCCTTTTTGGACAGCAGTCTGTCTGCAGTTGAAGCAAGGAGTTTTTACATGCCAAGAGATAGGCTTGCCACTAATTCAACCATCTCACACTGGAGATTCTTCGATGCTTATCTTCTACTTGGAGTAGAATAGGGGGTGCTGTCAGGAGCTGATATGTCACGATATCAAAAAAAATGTTAATTTAAGACCACATCTTTGAATGCCATATTCTGCATATCTCTTGGGGTTTTTGAAGATGCCCTATCTATCTCTTGTATTTAGATAAGCAAATGTTGCTTGTCTCTTAACAACTTGATTACTGAGTTGCTTAGAGAATATCTGTGATAGATTGTCATAGTAGCTAACAAGGTGACATTCATGTATGACTAGGAGTTTGTTTTTCTTAACTATTCTAAACAGTTTAAGATGGTTGGTATCAAGAGGCCAGAGCTTCACATTTCATTTTTAAGTATCTCTAGGTACGATACCATTAGGAAGAGTTACCTTTAATTTTCTATCAATATACAAAGATCTATTCAAATGTGGCTAAATATACTCTTAATTTTGTATCAATATACAAATATCAATGCCTATGTGGCTCAATGCAATCTTAATATTGCGTCCATATACAAGGGTCAATACCATTGTGGCCAACTATAATCTTAATTTTGTATCAATATACAAATATCAATACCGACGTAGACCCCCCCCAAAAAAAAAAAGAGAGTGATTGTCCCTGAGTGAGGATTAGGGCAGGGATCTGTTCTTCTCTTTCCAGGAGAATCAAAGCATCCATTCAAGGAACCCAGGGACAACTGGACAACGGAAAATTCAGCAGAAAACAGAATCAGACACCAAAAGAAGACGAGTGGCCCAGTTGATTCAGCCTGACAGACTCCCTCAATAGCTGTCTCCATCAAAAGCCTACAACCACAACAACTCAATATCGCTAAGACCGTTCAGCTCTACACAATGCCCTAGCCAGAACCTCAGTAAAGCCTGGAAGTTCAGCTTCTGCCTACAAACTCCTTAGGACATCTAAACAGCTGAGAACAGAAGGACTGAACATAAAAGGATTGTAGTAACATTTTAACCATTTTTCCGTTTTGGTTCAGGCCCCAAACAGGTTTACTAAGACCCAAATCAGCAGGAAGTCATTTTAAGAGAGCGACGTCCCATACCCAGAGGGTGGGGAGGGTGTTTCTCCGCCCCACCCCCTTTTTGGTTATTTGAAGGACAACTGAAAACTCTGTTATTTAGGGGAAGAGATTACAAGTTGTTAAATGTTCCTGTTTAATGGGTTTTGGAGGTTAGACCCAGGGTATTCCTTCTTTCCTTTTTCTGTATCCTTCTTTATCTCCTATGTAGGAATGCACGGACTTGAGAAAAATTGAGACATAGACATAGCACAGGAAGGACCAAGAAGAAGGGTCAGATTATTGAATATGCCCTTATACCTTTGTATATTGATAGAAAATTAGTAGTATATTTGGCTAAAGTGGTATTGACCATTGTTTATTGTGCAAAATAAGAATTCATTTTTCTATTTACATGTTCATAGCTATGCTTACTTCATTATCTAGACCATGCATTTAGAATGGTAGAAGTAATTATTTAAATTATTGACCAGTCTTTACATTATATTTAATTGGTAGGCCATGCTAATGCTTATTCCGCTATTATAAATGAACACACAGATATCTGATGGATTTTTAACAAGCCTTAATATAGATTGTGTAATCTTAGCCCACTTAAACTAGGTTATAATTCTATTCCTCAAATGAAACCCCATAACATATACATACATTCCCTGGGCTGTTATTCTCCATGCTATGTCAATGTTCCAGGCCATGTTGAATGAGGTTCTTTTCTCAAACCCATGGCATATGTCCCCCTTCCTGCTCCTGGCTTCCCCTTTCTCAGGAACCTCTCTGTCTCCCCCAGAGGCCCTGAACCTTTGCCACGCCTACCTTTCTCTCTCCTCAATCACAGGCCTTGGCATTTTATTAAAGCCAAACAGAAACAATGATTAGAAAGCAAGGTAACTTAGCATTACTTAATGTACAGTAGCAGGCTTCTGGAAGAGGTTAGTTAACATTTAGAATGCATAACATCACCTCATCATAGAAATGTTGTGTTCTTCCAGTAAATTCACAATTAGTGTTAACAGCAATGCTATATCAGACTCTCATAGGCGTTACCACTAGAATGCAGATACACTTGTGTATATTTCTATTCATTTTGCAGTTTTCTTTTCAGTTTTTATTTTCTAAGTCTATGGGGAGGTTCTTGGCCCTCATATGACTGCTGAACTGGGGTAGGGGACTGTTATGTAGGGACACTCCACTCCAGAGGAGTGGGATGGAAGGGATGGAGGTAGAGGGTGGGAGGGTGGGACTGGGAGGGGTTGAAAGAGGAAAATGTGATGGAGATGTAACCTGAAGTAATAAATAAACATTAAAATATAATTCTAAAATATCTTTAGAGCATGAGTCATGGACACAATATGCTTTAAAGATGTTTGGAAGGAAGCCATTTATATTAAAATCCAAGACTACATCTTGGATTTTAATCTTATATGATTGATGTTCATATAAGATTAAAATATATACATGTATATAACACACATATATGTATATGTATATAACATATACTCATGTATCATACATGTGCTTGTACACACATATACATCTACGTATATATGTACATGTCTATATATTTATACAAATACATATACAGCAAACAAGCATTTCTTTGAATTGTTCCTGGGTACAAGTGTACTGACAATAGTCACAGAAATGTTTATAGATATGAACAGAAGTAGTATATTTTAAATTTCTATTTCTATTATTTTATTTCCTATTTTTTCATACATCCAGGTTTTAGCTCATAGAGAACTAGCTAAAGTATATCCTAAAATGTTGCCTGCATGTTAAATTATAATGAATGAGCAGTGGAACAGAAAGCCAATTTTATACTCACATATTGTACGTGTGTGTGAATTTGAATAATTTATTATTATTTGTTAAAATAATTAAAAGAAAGCTTCTTTAATCAAATCAAAATAATGGGCATTCTGGATTGACAATATATTTCATTACAGCTATAAAATTGCTAAAATCATGAATGTAGCCAGCAGAATAATTTCTGGATATATATGTGCACTGTGGAATACATACTCACTACTGAACTTTCTGAACTCTCTTTTGGAAACAGTTCTCTGAATTTTTACTCCATTTATATAAACATGCAGTCATTAATTTTATTTGAAAAGATTCTAAATGCAATTTTATTTTATTATTGATTTTTTCTTTTTGTATAGAACTGTGTATAATATCTTAAATTATGTCTGATGTCAACATTAGAATGTTTTTCTAATCTGTATTTGCTTTACAATTTGCATTTATACCCTTTTAAGCTTACCTTTTCTCTCTCTCTCTCTCTCTCTCTCTGTGTGTGTGTGTGTGTGTGTGTATGTGTCTCAGAAGCTGTTCATAAGGACCATATGTATGTACTTGTTATACTTCTCCAAGGTTATGAAATGAACAATGTTAAATGTGAAGAGCTTTGAGTACACAACTTGCCTGAAGTCTCTGGCTTGGTACAGATCAGAAATCAACACCATTGTCTGCTAAATGTTTTAGTTCTCTTAAAACACTGAACAATTTTCACATTTGCTGTACAATTTTTTACGTTGTCCTGAATGTCATCACTCATTTTTTTAAGTAGACAGGGTGTCATGTTTCTACTCAATTTCTCATATATTTATAAATTCTGCCAAACCACAGGTTCCAAATTGAATACCTGGTTCTATAAGAATTAACTTGAGAGGGCATTTTCAACCAGTATGCATGGCATACAATGGACCTGGTGACTTGGTATCATAAAATCAAGAGTCATATCAAGTATGCCGAAATGAGTCATTGAAATTTAATCATACAATATTATTATATTTACCTTGATCTTCTTGTAATTCTAACATGTTTAAAACTTAAATATAAAAAGCAATCTTGGCATTTTAATTATTTAATTAATGTATTGAAAATAATCTTGTTAACTTGTATTTGGAGATGAGTGTGATGTCTGAGTATATTAATTTGTGTACAACTTGTGTGAACCCTATGACTTCAGGGTTTAGTAGAGCACATTTCCTTGGATCTAGAATTGAAACTGAATGAAGGAATGATTCTGAAGCATCACATGAATGTTGGAAACCAAGCCTGGGACTTCTGCAAGAAGAATAAGAGTTCTTAATTAATGAGCTATCTCTCCAGCCCAGGTTTTAAATTTTTATTTCTGTTTATATGAATTTTATAATCTTTCACTTTGATTACAGAACAGAAAACTAGGCAATGAAAAAAGTGTTTCTTTATTTGATATTATTCTATTCAAAATTTTGTTTGTTATTTTAGTTGTGAGAATATTTTTGGTTAGCATACAGATAATAACTTAGTCCAATAACTGAGCTTCACTTAAACTAAATTTTAAGGTAAGGTGGAGTTAAAATAAATGTTTTTCATTCTTGTTTCCTTTTATTCTAATATCTTTAAATTAGTAAAAGTCCAAATAATACTAATAATTCCAAGATAAGTTGTCATTTTCCATTGTAATTGTCTTGTCAAAAATTAAACAAATAAAAATGTGAATATATCAGTGCTATATACATTATAAATGAAACTATGTATAAACTGTAAATATAAATATGTAAGTTGAAGAAACTACAGAGCTATATGGTGAGAGTAAAAGAATTAAAGTCTATATTTATTTATTGTATATTGATTATATTTTATGTATTGAATGTTAATGAACTTAAGTTAAATTTTCTTAATCTCATAGATATTATTAAAAAAGAATGTTTCTGTATATATAGAATAATAATTACTATATTATATCAAAAGTAGTACAGTTAGGAAACTGACTGGAGATTGCTTGATTTTAATTTTAAGTCTCAAACAGACTGATACTAGGACATTTTGACTTGCATTATGTCTGTATAATTTACTATTAGAAAGATTATTCTTAGTGTTTGAAACAAAGCATTCACTTACTAGTTGCCATACTCTCTGCCAAATATAAGAACTGATTGAATGATGAATATAAACACAAGCCTTTGATCTTTGTATTAAAAAACAATTAAAAAACATTACAGAAAGAAGCTCTAAGTCTGCATATAGTTTACAGGTACAATGCTTTTACATTTTTTATTGGATATTTCTCTGAGGTATTCACCACATAAATGAAAGTAAGGAAAGCATTTGTCGACTTATGAAGTTCCTTGATTTTCTTAGAGCACTTAATTTATAGGTGCTAATATCAGAACCAGGTCAGGTAAATAGTATACTGTATTACGGGATTTCAGACTATATGGAAAATAAGAAGACACTATGCCATTACAGAAGACAATATACTCAACACTTTATATTTTATTTCTTTAATTTAAGTGAAAGATATACTAAATATTGAAAAGTCTTAGAAGAAAATTTGTGTTGTTTCAATTATATATATTTTTGTGTAACTTTTAGAAAAAGTTAAATTTAAATAACTATGTTTCAAAGGGTATTCTAAACATTGAAAAGAAAGTACAACTGCTAAATGCTTTCAAATCATTTTTGTTCTATGAATAAGTGATACCATTATTGTGGAAGCTTGGTGAATCCTGTGGAAGAGGGCATGGCAGGATTATAGGAACCTGAGATGTCAAACAGTACAAGAAACCCCACAAAATAATCTAAACAGGGTTCACAGGGGCTCATAGATATTGAACCAAGAATCAGGGAGCCTGCATGAGTATGACCTAGGCCCTATGCATATGTAATAGTTGTGCATGTTGGTCTTCAAGTGGGAATCCTAACATAGGAGCTAGGGCTATCTCTCACTCTTTTGCCTGCTTTTGGGACCCTTTTCTTCCTACTGGGTTGCCTCCTGCAGCCTTATTGTGAGGATGTGACTAATCATATTGCGACTTGTTGTGCCATGTTGGTTGATATTTCTGATAGGCCTGTACTTTTCTGAAATTAAATGGAGGAGGAGTGGATTAAGGGGGTGACTGAGAGGAGATTAAGGAGGGAAACTGTGGTAGTGATGTAATATATGAGAAAATGAATTTTATAATTAAAATAAAAAAGAATATATTATTGCAAAAAGTTGTATAATAGATAGAACTTCATAAATTAATTTGAATCCATTCCTCTGAAAATGGATGAATTTCACAAAGCTTGCTCAAAATAGGGCAAAATTAATTTTTATTCTCTAAATGTCAGTAAATTTAAATTTCTACATCAAGTTACAAAGGTCACAAAATATCAGGATATCCTTTATGTTTATAATCAGTTATGATCGTTACACAGGTGAATTTTTAAAATTTTTATTACACAATAAACTTTATATTGCATATTGTCCCATATTATTATGTCATTTATTTAAAATTATTTTGCAACTATCATATTCTCAAATAGATTCTTAAAAATTAATGAGTTAGCTGCATTTTATAATCTCTAAGAATATGGCTGTCTAAATATTGATTTGAAAATTGGACAGTTCTGCTCTTTGGAACTGAAAACTCAAGTTTAGGTACATTCATAGTTTTCCTCTGGGAAGAGCTGTGTTTGAACATTTTACTTCAACAAAAATAAGCTTTTTAATTTATTGCTCATAAAATATTTATAACATAAAATAGGTTTATTTTCAAAACACAATGAGAACTTTTTCAATTGATATTCAGATGAATTTGAAGAAATAAAATATTAAGTCAATGAAAAAATATATAGCACAATATAGAAAAGATATCATAAGAAGATAGCAGCAGAAAAAGATAGAAGGAGCGGGAAAGCAAAACAGAAAGAAGGGAGGAAAAAGGGACAAAGAAAAGGAGAAAGAGAAGAACATGCGTTTACCAATGAAGATTCAGAAACCAGATGCTGGGGTGAGAACCTGTTAGCTAAGAGAGGCAGAGAAAGCACCCAGCTGACCCTCCTACTCCATCAATGCCCATGATGGAAAATGCACTTTCTATTTCTCCCTGATGTCTTAATTGCCCTTCAGCTCAATATTTAAAGTTTTGGTCTGTTAGGAGGAAATTTAAATCTTTCTGAAATAGATACTCTAAGTATGATAATTCCTATCATTTATATGTGTGAGGATAGTTGTTAATTTTTTTCCACTTAGATTTTACAATTAATATTAAATTTTAATTTAATTGCTTGAGGTAATGAATCTGCATTTCTGTAAAATTTTTGTATGAAAACAATTTATTCACTCATATACATAATAGTGCAAGAGTGAGGGTAAGCAAACAGGAAAAGCAAACTTTCCTTCTTCCATGTTCTTTTCTGTGGGCTACCACAAGATGTGCTCCAGATTTACATTCTTCTTACTTTAAATAATCTGATAAAGGAAATTTTTCAGAGAAGCACAGGGTAGCTTGAGATTTAGTTGATTAAAAATGCACTCAAGCTGAGAACCAGGAATAGCAAGTATGGTATGGGTGAGAACTCAAAAGGATCTTGAGAACACAAAAGAGAAACATGGACCAGGTAACTTCCTCCTCTAAAGTGTGGGATGACATTTTTATCCTCAGAGCAATATATGTTCAAAACAGTTTTTTCATGGAAGTGTAGAAAATAACAATCCAGAGCTGACAGATTTCCTTAAAAAAAAAATAACCACAACAATCAGTATATTGGCAGTCATTCCAATGTTTCCTAAATTAAGCATTTCATGATCTCTTTGGTGAAAATAAATACACTAGTTAGAATTTCATTCAAATGTTTGTTCCTTACTCAACAACCATCAAGTAAGCTAGCATTTTATATTATTAGTATCACTATGAAAACAATAGTTAACATTAAGGTTATCCTATCTCTGACTCATTCTGTAAAAATTTTCACGATTCATCACTTTGTTTGCCCCTCAACTAGATTTCAGCGTTTGAGATTAAAGGTGTGTATTCAATTCCAGTCACAGGACTTAAAGGTTGTGTCATGTCTATATTCCAACCAGAAGTACTAAGGGTGTGTATTCCAGCCAAAGGGATTAAAGGTTTGTGTTGGGGCTGAGCCGCACCAAAATTACTTGTTTATTGTAAGCAAAAGCTCTAGGATTAAAGGGTGAGCCATAGCACAATTAGAAACAGATTTTCCAGTTCACCATCTTGGATTTCATAATTTGATCAAATATCCTACAGTATGAACGATCCAGCAAGAGTTCAGAAAGAACTAGAGAAGTTGAAGTTAACAGTTGGGAATTCTTCCTCCTGACTTCAAGCTCCTATGAGAAAGATACAAGAGACCCATTTATATTTACAAATACCAAGGCCATAGAACTAGGCTCATTCTCTGACTAACTAATAGCTTAAAATAACATATTTGCTCTAATCTAAGTTCTGCCATATGGCTGCTTACCTGTGCTCAGGTATCATTAGTCTCTCCTCCACCCATCTTCTCAGCTAATCTCCCCTCCCTGGCATTTCTCCCTGAATCTTCTTGGTCAACCAAATGTCCCTCCATGTATTCTAACTTTTACTATATATAGTCCATAGGTATTTTATTGACAACTGTTACATCCATACAATACATAAAATATTCCTTCCATATTTCCCTGTTTTAGTCCAATAAAAGGCTTTTTTTCAATAATAAACTGTTACCATAAGGACAATTATGAGATAATTATGATAACTTTAAGGTATGATATATATTTACAAAGTCTAGCCCATATGTATTTGGCAACTTAGGAAAAAACATTTTATTATCTATCCTACCTTGACGTGTTCAAGCTTCTGTACTTAACACAATTTCTATTCTAACTTCTAGTACCAACAAAAAACCATCTGTATATAAGTTCCTCCAACTTTGATAACTTACATTTACCATCCTTAGGACATCTTCTTAGACCATAAACATCTTTCTAAATCCTAAACAACTTAAATTTTATTGTGAGACTATATTGTCTAATCTTCAACCCTATCAAAGTCTTGAGAAGGAATTATTATCTGAGTTAACAGGAATTATAGGCTGGAAGTTTCCAAAATAGAAAAGTGACAGACAATTTGCTGCCTAGACAGTCCCAAATACCTCTTGATACCACTGAAGCATCATTTTCAGCCTTCTGACCAATCACATCTCACAGATTTAATTGTGTAAGAGGAAATAAGGATTTGCCCACCATTTTCAGAGTTAGGCCATTGGCTTACCTGCACTGAAACTTTTGTCCAGTTTTGGACTACAAATGGTCTGTTGAGAGAGCAGGGGCATTTTTGTCCAGTAGGAATTATTTCCTGATGGAGATATTTTTGATGTTCATTGTCTCTTTCCAAGTCGAGTGGGAGCTGTCAGGAGTAACTGACTTAAGTCAAAAAATTCTTAAAATAATTAAAAACAACTTTAAATGCAATTTTCTGTAGACCTCTGAGTTTTTTGAAGAAACCTATTTATTTAACTATATTTAACCTAGGAGGCATATTTTGCTAAAAACTAGATTAGTATCTGATAATATTAGGAGTTTGATTGGATAACAATAAGCTGAAATAACCAATATATTAAATAACCCACAAGAGGATTGGAAGTAAACTCTATACTTTTAAATGAGTTGCACAGGCCTAATACCTTATATAAGATTTGAAATATAAATGTATGTGTCTCAAATAACCTTAAATCTGTATCAATATATAAAATTCTATACCAATACATCAAAATTACCCTTATTAATTATTAATTAAGAACATTAGCTCTAAGTTGAAGAACAAATTCAATCATATACCCTTATATTTTACTAATTCTATATTATTAATAGATATTCATATAGGAATATTCAGCAGTAAACCTCAGAGTTGGAAAACATTTCCGGTCTAGGTTAGCATAAAGACACTGGAAGCTGAAGTATTAAAAGTCTGGGCTGGCAGATGATTAGACTGTATGAAGGCTAGAAGCTTCCAGGTCTAGGCCTGGGTATAGTTAGATATGCTCTGGGTTCAGCCAAAGCCATGCATTCATAAAATTTGGTGATGTCTCACATCTCTTCCCATTTTCTGAGGAAATAAAAACAACTTTTAAATACGATCATGAGGGAGCTAGTCACATTGCATTCACAATTATCAAACAGAGAGCAATGGATGTTCAAGCTAACTGGATTTCTTCTTTTTATGGATCTAGTACCCAATCACATGGGTCAAATCAAATGTCAGTTATATATTAGGTGAGTAATTACTACACAATTAAAAAATATAGATTATCTCTCATATGTATGCCTATATAATTTTTACTTAAATGACATAATGAAAGTTTTTCTTATATATTCAGTATTTATGTTTTCCTCTTACGTCCACTGACCATAAGAACTCACTTGGCTGGAAGAATGGGTAGCACATCTTTTATAGGTTTTGAATGTTGAACTGCCTACAGCATCCAAGTAGGTTTTGTATTATTAACACAAAAGAACTGTTTGATATGTCATTCTCTCTGCAAGGTAGAAACCACCTTCATATGTTTCCTGATCGTTGAGGATTCAACTGACTGTCAAATTGTTTGTTTGTTGTTTTCTTTTTTTTTTTTTCTATGAGCCTGCATTTTCTCATTGGGTTTTAAATCTGGTCCATCCATACATATTCTCAGCCTGAAATAGAGGACACAAATGAGTAGATTCTTAAGATCAGATCTAGCCACAGAACCTTCTGTATGTTCTGTATATTTTGTTTTCTTTTTTACTTCCCAATGGCCTTAAATTGTCTTTTGAAACCAGATGAACTCTAGCTGAATAGTTTTTCATTATGATTTTGTCTCTCAGTCAAGCTAAAATATTACTCTCTAGCTTTTATGAATGGGAAGAAAACTTTCATATTTTGTAAATCACAAAATTGTCACTGTTTCTTATGAACTATACAAAACAGCATAGGGTACAAAACATTTCAGTGTTCACAGCTATATAAGAACAAATTGAAAAGAAGTTAATAAAACCATTGGCCTTAACTAATTTCACTGTTTCCCACATGTGGAACAGTGGTTTTTCTAAGTGATGACTGAGGAAGATACAACCATATGTGCCAACTTGAGACCTTCACATACAATCCACTGATTATATCTTTAACACTGGATTATTCTCTAATTTAGCAGAACAAATTACCCCCTACATTTTGTAATGAAGAACAACTTCATATAGGTGTTCAAAAGTTCTCTGAGTATTTACTGGGTCTACTGTGATGTCTCAGGGAGTTAAGGAATTTATTGTATGAGACTGATAACCTGAGTTTACACCCAGAACCCATGGAAAGATTAAAGGGGAGCACGAAATATAAAAACTTATCATTTAAGTATCATATCTCCCATCTCTGTCTCTGTCATCTCTCACTCTTATGCATGCAAATAGTAAGTAACATATTTAAATATATATTTTATTAATAAATATGATGGCATTTTAATCAAGTGTCCTTTGGCTACTTTTAAAATAACATTGAAGCTGACTAGAGAGATGATGGCTATTAATGCTTAGTACCTGAAAGGATGATCCAAAATTGAAAAAA
This sequence comes from Lophiomys imhausi, assembly GCA_907164525.1. NCBI lineage: Eukaryota > Metazoa > Chordata > Mammalia > Rodentia > Muridae > Lophiomys > Lophiomys imhausi. The sequence goes on along the minus strand of CAJQZJ010000238.1, from coordinate 567,844 downwards.
AAAAAAAAGAAGACAAGAAAGGTTTCTACATTTGTTTACACAATTAACCATGTGGCTTTCCACAATATTCATCTTTTTTTCCCTCTTACTGTCAGTCTGCCACTTTTACTATTCATAATCTTCAAGTTTCACTTAGAGGAGTGAGAATAAAAGCATGGAAAGCCTCAAAGCTCAGTTCTATGTTTGCAGTGTATTGGGCCATGGCCAAAGCTCTATATCTTTCAATATATCAAAATGAAATATACTTTCATCTTACTTCAATTGGATGCTGATTCTGGTATGGGATATCTAAATATCTTGCATCAAAGCATTTTGAGATTTAGATGCACAGGTAATGGATTAAAATCTGAGAGGTTACAATTTTTATAAGTTCTCAGATTCAGATATGGACAATTTGAAAGCCCCATACTGATAAATAATATACTATATAATCTTGCTTAGAATAATTTTGCTTCATATTATTTAAGAATACTAAAAATAGGAGGTAGTGTTAAAACAACAACACCAAATTTTAAAATGACTCTAGGATTTACTTGTTTGTTTGTTTTTAATGCTTTTTTATGTTTTAGAGGAAATCAAGGTTAGGCACTATAGGGTACTGCACCTATTAAATTAGAAATCAACACTAGAAAACAGAAGGTAGGTTTCTGCAAGGGTGAATACAGCCTAATCTACATAGCAAATACTAGTCCAGCTAAGTAGAATAACTCTCTCTCTCTCAAAATGTTTCAGAAATAAAAAAATATTATTAAAAGTCACAAATTATTTAGCAATTATAATAAAGGGCATGAAATTAGAAGTATAATTCCTTAACTTCTAATTATTATCATAAAAATAATTTTCCCAAGACAGTTCCATAATATCATTTTCATATGTACAAATTTTGTGTTATGATCATATTCATCCCATATTACTATTTTATCTTTGGTGGGCTTGTTGGTTCTGCTTTTCATCCCAAATAATTTCCCTCCTATTATCAAATATTTCTATATATTTTTATTTTTTGATTTAAAAATTATAGTAGTAATGGTTATTTGTCATAGAAAGCATTTAGTTTTATTTTAGCAAAATAATGCATTTTTCTTTGTGTACTTTCCCTAATAAGTAACATATATATATATATAATCTTATATATATATATACATAACATATATATAAATAAAATATACATAAATAACATATATAATCTTAAAAGGATATATGTAACTCTTTACTGGGATCGAAATGAAAGGAAATAGTGGAACATGCAGAATAATCAGTAAATGGCAGTAAAAACTATTGGTAATATCTATACTTTCTTTATACAATAATACAATAACAGTTCAACTTATTTCATCATTTTTGCCAATACCGTGTTAAAAAAAATAAACCTAACTAAACTGATATTTACATTTAAAATGTTGTGAAAAAGGAATAATAACTGGGTTGGGAAATTCACTACTTTTTCAGTAGCATCATTTTATTTTTTGACAATTACATCATTGATAAGAACATAAGAAATTAATTTTACTGCAGGATCTGTAATAGGTAGAATCTTTATCAGATGGCTGTAATTGAACACTGCTTAAATGAAAAGTGACACTACTTATTTAATGGGCTAAATGTTCAAATCATTAGCAAAAAAATACCATCTAGCATGAACTGAATTTTATGATTTCAGTTTCAGATAATTTTAAGAACTACCTGGTATGGTGTTCATTCTCAAATCCAAAATAAAGCCTAAAAATACTGAATATGTCTTTGGTTTCTTCTTGAGAGTCTTTTTTCTTTTCTTTTCTTTCTTTTTTTTTTTTTGACTCAGAAGGTTGTATTTATCACACACACACACACACACACACACACACACACACACACACACACACATACACACACACACACGGGCATGTGTGTGTGTTTAGCAATAATAATTTTAAAAAGAGCTACCAACCTGAGGGAGCATGAAATCAGGTATCTTCCCTTTAACTCTTCTTGAGAGTCTTATTTCCATTCTTGGCCTTTATTTATTTTAACTTTTTTTGGAAACACAATTTATGCCATCAAATATGTTTCAGCACAAAGTAAGAAAGAATAAGTGATAGTAACAAAAACAATAGCTATGCCCTGATGAAAGGACCAGGCAGGAGGAACTACATTTTCCAAGGAAACAGGAACGTTTATACCTTATTTATAATTTTCATTATATTTTACTTCATATGCTACTTCAGAAAAGCACATTCCACTGGGAAAAGTAAAAGGAAATCCTATAATTAACTGAAGATGTCATCAAAGTTTTCATTCCATCTAACCATGAATGAGTATATCAACATTAGAAAATTAAAGATACATCATGTACAATTTGTTCATTAATAAATGTATATTTTGACAGATATTAATATATAATTAAATCTTCTGACACACAAAAAAAAGAGTCAGGTGTAGGATTATGTGTAGAAAGCCAACATTATTTGTGTAAAAATAATAATCAAAGGATAAAAGAATATCAATTTATAAGTGGGTGAACATGGAAAGAATTAGAGGGAGGATAGCTGTGGGGAGTGAGAGAGAGGAGAGGAAGAGGGGGGAAATGCTGGCTTATTTCAAGAAAAGCATACTTTAAAAACAAAGAGAATTAAAGATAAAGTGACATTTTTTCTTAATTGTCATAAAGTCTCATCATTTTGAAAATATGATTAAATTTATTTAAATTAAGATTACATATGGTATACTAGCTTACATTCAATTATAAGCAAAAATTTATAAAAAGGATGGGATAATGAATTAATTATAAATTAATTTTTTGTTTATTGTATATGGGATTGTATATCTGTGTGTGTGAATTTGTGTGTGTTTGTGCATGTGTGTGTCTGTGTTTATGTGTGTTTTATTGGTTTCTATTGGTTTACAGCATATGAATTGTAAGTGAAGAAATTAAAGGATAACTTTTTTTGAGTTAAGAAACACTCCACCATGGGTTTCTTAGAGCAAATGAAATTATCAAGCTTGTATAGAACTTTTTTCTCCTGAACCATCTTGCTACTTTTAGTTTATGGTATTTTGAAGAAGTAACCACAATCAATAAAGTATCATTTTAAACTACAGATGGTTTTTATTGTAAATGAATGTTGCAAACCCTAAGATCTCTGTCAGCAAATGTGATAAAAATTTATGTGATACATTAGTAAAGCAAACAAATGTATAGTTCTACATTATATTTAAAGTAATGAGGGTTAGAAAAATAATGAATGCAAAAAATAAGAACAAGGAACAAGAACAATAAATGTGGCAGACATTAATTTAAACTTGTAATATTCATTTTGAGTATCATTAAGCTAAATGATCCAATTAAATAACAGAATGTCAGAGTGGATCAAAAGACAAGATCCAAATATATGTTGTTTACAAGGTGACCAATTTTCAACATAAATATATGTAAATTAAATGAATGAAGATGAAGCATATTAATAGAAAGTAAATAGAGTATCAGGAATAATTTTGGGTACAGCAGACTTCAAATTAAAGCAAGTTATGACAAATAAACAGAACAATTTTCCAATGATAAAGGGGTCAATTTTCTAAGAAGAAATGCAAACATTAATATGCATACAAATAAGAATAGAATATCAGAATATATGAGAAAATGCTAGCTTCACAAAAAATAATTGATATAAAATTATATTTGGAGTTTTCAACATTTCCTTATCACAAATGGATATTTCTAGTAGATAAAAGAAAACTGTTAGGAGCCAGGCGTGGTGGCACACACCTTTAATACTAGCACTTGGGAGGCAGAGGCAGGCGGTTCTCTGTGAGTTTGAGGCCAGCCTGGTCTACAAAGCGAGTCCAGGACAGCCAGAGATGTAGTAATACTTGAAATCTGGTGTGCTGATATTCACAGAAAATGTTTTTTTAATTATCTAGGATTGCATGGAAATCTTGATCATTTATATTTCCATATAAAATGAAATTTTTTTAAACTTCAGATATAAGTTGCATTGCAATTTTTATAGCAATCATGTTGAGTTTGTAGATATGTCATGGTAAGCTGGTTAGTTTTCACAATATTAATCCTAGTAATCCAGGATTAGAGTGGTTACTATGTTCTGGTACTTTGTTTGATTGTTTCTTTAGTGTCCTAAAGATTTTACTCTACAACACTTTCACTTCTTTAGGTAAATATATTTCAATGTATTTAATTTATTTTTTATAATTTTTTTATTTCTTCAAGTTACATCTCAATCACAATCCCCTCCCTACTCCCCCCTCCTGTCCCACCCTTCCACCCTCTTCCCCCTCAACCACCCCATCCTCTTCCCGTTTTTAAAGTTTAAGGTATATCTTCCAACAGCTCCTCCTTTCAGTCCAACAAATGGTTCTTTCTCTTATAACAATAAATACAATACAAAAAAAAACCAGAAATAAATAGGCCACAATTATGAGAGTTATATGGCTTAGCATACATTCCCAATGTCCAGTCCATCTGTGAAAGAAAGTGTTTCTATGATTTCTTTCTTTCTTGCTTACATTTTTGAGGGAAGCTGTATTTGTTTTTTGTACATAGGAAAGCTACTGGTTTTTGCCTGTTTTTTTTTTTTTTTTGTTATCTGCTAATTTCTGGATGTTTTTATCAGAGTATAAATATTCTTAGAAGATCTGTATGGCATACTGTGTATAAGCAAGAGTTTCTTTTTTACTTTTTATTTTTTGTTTGTCTTAATGTTCTAACTAAGATATGAAGTAGTATATGGACCAGGAATGGAAGAATGTACACTCCAGTCTTGTTTCTGATTTAACATACATGCTTTGGGTTTTCTCCATTTACCAAGGTGTTGGCTGTGCATTTCATGTTGATTGTCTTTATTATAATTAGATATTTTTCTTGTATTGCCAGTTTCTACAGTACTTTTATTATGAATAAATGCTGGATTTTATCAAACTCCTGTTTTGAATCTAATGAAATTAGATTCATGTGATTTGGTATTTTGTTTATTTATGGTCTATTGTTTCATTTATGTTGAACCATTCCTCTTTTTCTGTGATGAAGCATATTGATCTTGGTGGATAATCTTTTTAGGTGTTCTTGAATTCAGTTTGCAAGTATTTTATTGGTAATCTTTATGTCCACATCATTGGAGATATTTGATAATACTTTTGTTTTGTTACAAGAGTGATACTAAGGTCATGAAAATAATTTGGTTACTTTCTCTTCTATTACTTTGGATAATATAAATAAAAGAGAAAGAGTTCCTTTCTCTTCTATTGCTTTGAATAATATAAAGTGTGTTGGTATTAGCTCTTCTTTTATTGTCTGGTAGAAGTCTGTGCTGAATCTGTTCATCTTACCCCAGTCAGAATGGCTATGTTTAAACAACATATGATAACAAATGTGGCTGTGGATGTGTGGATAAAAAAAAACCCTTATTCAGCATGGGTGGGAGTGAAAACCCATACAGAGACTATGGAAATCAGTGTGGAGGTTCTTCAAAAAGCTCAAAATATCTACCATCTGATGCAGTATACCATTCTTGGACAAGTACTCCAAGTACTCTATATCCAACTATAAGAGATATCTGCTCATCCATATTCATTGCAGCTCTATTAAAAATAGCTAGGAAATGAAAACAGCTTAAATGTCCATCAGCTAATGAGGGGATAATGGGAATGTGTTACAGATGGACAAGGAAGACTTATTCACCTGGATGGTCACTGATTTACAGAAATCTTCCATTATGATCTATATTTTGAATAGTTGTCTTTTGTTAAAACTTCATTTAATTTTTTAAAAAAAATTTTGTAATGAAGTCCGGATTTTCAGCTGATGAGATGGCTCAGCAGAAAAAGGTGCCCACTGTTGAACCTGACCATCTATGATCCATCTCCAAAGGCATACATGATGACTGGAGAGAACTGACTCCCACAAGTTGTTCTCTGATTACAACATATACATATAAATATACTTCAGAAAGAAACAAACAAACAAAGAAAAGAAACAAAAAAAAAACAAAAATCATAGTTTCTAAAGGATTTATATTAACTGTCTAGAGATATAGAGAATCAATTGTTTATTACTATATAATTTTCCTTACTAGAGAATTTTAACATTTATGGTATTTCATACACTGATTTGAATGTATGTGTTTGAATGTACACTGTGTAACAAAGCAGATTTTATTAATATAAAATTGTGGAAGACTAGAAAATTATGTTGATAGCAGGGCCTTCTTGTATTGGGTGATGGAGAAAGAATGGCATATTTATTCATCCCTCAAAGATAAAATTGTACAATATAATAGGAATGGCATATTATGTAAGTATAATTGATGATGTCTCAATTTCCAATATTTTAAATAAAAAAATACCATTTTGCAAATTAAATATTTTAACATGTATTAAATCTTTGCATGTAATCTACAGATATATTGAGATGGGAGGAAGATACTTTGTTTGACAAAAATTCATATAAAATATTAAGATTTAGTTGACCCCATGCACTCTTGTGATAAATCTGCAATTAGTTAGACTGTTGTCAGCTTATTTTGTAAGTGGGCTTTCCAGGAGAGTATTCTCACTAGGACAAGGAGTAAGTCTTTAAATTTCTGGCAATATTTGGAGAATCCATATGACCTTTGGGCATATTAGCTCTCAGTCATATTAGAATAAAATAGAATCAAAGAGGGAAATATAAGCCTCTTCATGTTACAGGGGATTTCTGAAGCAAAATATATAAAATGGGAGTGCCACATTATGTTGAAGAAATAAAGGCTTAAGGAATATAAAAATAATTTATATATTGGAAAAAGTACATGAATACTATGATGTAATTACTTTTCTGACAGATTTGAATGTAAAATTTTAGAAACATTTCATTTTCTAAATTAACTATTTTAAACACTATTTAAAATAGTTAAATAAATTACTATTTAAAAGTAGTTGTTTAAAAAACTGTGGTACATCTACACAATGGAATATTACTCAGCTCTCAGAAACAATGAAATTATGCAATTTGCAGCCAAATGGATGGAACTAGAGAAGCTCATCCTGAATGAGCTAACCCAGACTCAGAAGGATGCACATGGCATCTATTCATTTACAATAGGATTTTAGCTATATACTACAGGATATCTATATTACAACCAACGCACCAAAGGGAACATGGACATAGACTTTTGTTGTTGTGGTTGTTGTTTATTTGTTGGTCTGTTTTTTTAGTTTTCCCTCCCTAGCAATGAGACACTTTTCACTGGTGGTACTGCCTTGTTGGCCCCCAGTGTATGAAGAGGCTTTTGGCCCTCATATGACTTCTGAACTGGGGTGAGGGACTGTTATGTAGGGACACTCCACTCCAGAGGAGCAAGATGGAAGGGTTAGGGGGTAGAGGATGGGAGGTCGGGGCTGGGAAGGAGGGAAAGAGGACAATATGATGGAGATGTAACCTGAAGCAACAAATAAATAAATTTATTAATAAAAAAGAAAATGATCCTTGCTACAAAATAGATACCACCCTTAAGAGAAAATGCAGATTTATTTGTAATTTGTGTCTTCTGTGTTTCTAGTATTTAGAGAAGTTCTAGAAGAAAGATTATTGTCATTACTCTCTAAAAATTTTTGAGCACACTGAGTGATATTTCAACTTTCATCTAACACAAAATGGGAAATTTAATGTTTACATTACATTGACCTCAAAACTGAAGGACTTTGTTATATACTTGAAAGCAGAGTTTTTGCCATGATGCCATTATGATAACTTTTTACTTTGGGATATAAGACATTTGTCCATAAAATTCTCATGGCAGATCTTGAATCATTGTTAACTTCATGATATTCAGGGTTGTTCTGATATCTGTGTCAAAAATACATTGGATATAACAATACATTTATAATGATATTTACTTAGTGAATACTGTAATTGTGTTTAAAAAGTATTTTGTTTTGTATTGTTGTTATTTTTCTGTAAAAACAATATTTCGTTGTTTTTATAATGATTTAAATTAAGTTATGTTTGGTTCTAGTATATCTTTCGATAACTTCTTGGTAATGTTTACAAGAATGGATGTATATACTGAAATAAGCATGAAGAATACATTAAATTTTTCTGTAAATAATGTACTACTGTAGCAACAAAATGGAGAAATTCATTGGTAGTCTAATTATATCTCATCTTTTCTACTAGATATGGCAATGATATCATCCAGCACATTATAATTTAAACAAATATAGTAACAAGGACTGAAACACATAAATGCGGCTGGGAGCATTTTCCATTGAAGATGAGAGAATATAGTATGTAAATGAAGAAAGAAGTAAGTTGTAAGCTTATGATCTTTTACAAAGGGAACATAGTCTTTAATGTTTAAACAGATCCCATCATGTGATGGTATTGAAATTCATAGTATGTTTGGTCAACAGGGAAAGATTATTCAAGATAATTTTAATTTGTAAAAGATATTGTTTTATTTTGATATATTGAAGATATAAGTAACATGTCTAACACATATTCCTAAACCAGACAATAAAAGCAGAAGTATAAATGTAATTTTAAAAACTATACAGGATATCATTTAAAGAATAATTTTGTTAAATTTGTTAATCAGATACTTGACACATTTCTGAAAGTATTTAAAATTTCATTAGTTTTTCTTTGGTTTTTGCTTACACTTAACTTTGTGCCATAAAATAATTTAAATAATAAGGTTATTTTATCATAACTTCCAGTCTTGTATTATCAAGCACATGAAACCACAGTGAAGTATGAAATTATGCTACAAGTTTAATGTTCATATGTATTTTTAATCTAATTCTTTCTGACACGTTCTTAAGAAAAGTAAAATCAAATAAAAGCCAACATGATAAAAATAAAATATCTTCAGATCTGTGAGATGCCTATGTGAATAAATTGCTTTCTGTACAACCATGGGAACTGAGCTCAGCACCACAGCAAGCACATTAAAAAGGATCTGGGAGGAGGTGGGGGCAGCAAACAGGGAACAGCATATAAAGTGAATAAATAAATTAATTAATGGAAAAAGAAAATACAATAAAAATTAAATTGCCAAAAAAAGTGTCTGTAGTCTCAGATTTGGGGAACAAGTATGTTTCATATTTGATTCTTACTGGCCAGGTGGCATAGTGGATATGGCCTGCTTCATGATATATGAAAAATTTTATCAGAGATAGATGAAGAAAGATAGAAAATATTTGACTTACCTCAAAAGTATAAACCACATACATGCATACACCTCTCCACACATACATTAAAAATACAAACATTATGAATAGATAAATAAATAAGCATGTTGAATGCTAACAGGAGAATGTATACTCCCTTATAAATACTTTGTCTTTGTTTCTAAAGGGAAAAACAATAAACACTTTCTTATAAAATTTTGCAAAGAGAAAATAAATTCCATACTCCTATGGGGGATTCTATGGAATTATGAAGTCAAGGTATTAGTAGCTCCATCTGTTTTTTAAAAGAGGCTCTTGGCCCTCATATGACTGCTGAACTGGGCCAGAGTACTGATATGTAGGGACACTCCACTCCAGAGGAATGGGATGGAAGGGGTGGGGGTAGAGGGTGGGGGGAGAGGGTGGGGGTAGAGAGTGGGGGTAGAGGGTGGGAGGGAAGTACTGGGAGGGGTAAAATGAGGCCCTATGATGGACATGTACCCTGAAGCAATAAATAAATAAATTTTAAAAATGATTGTTTTATAAAAACAAAAAAGTAAATATCCCAATCTCCTGCAATTCTATAATTTTAAGGAGGTGATTTCCAACCTTATAAAATATCAAATTATTTCAGGCCAAATATACACATTTCATAAGAATATACCAGATGAATAACATAAAGTTTCAGAGGATAATCCTGGTTCATAGCTCTGAAGTGAAAGAAACTTCTCTAATGGGACCAAACTCTGTTCCAAAAGTGTAGCCATGTCTTATGTAGCTCTCCATGAAACGACTAAACAGCCATGGGCAGGATTTGGTTCCTAACTCAGAGGTCAGGGAGAAAGACTATTCCTGTCTTTGCAAAGTCACTGTTGCTCAAATTAATCTGTCTCATGGGGAATCAGAATACCTTTTTTGGGAATCATACTGAATTCTAAATTTTGACACTTTAAGCATAAATTCAGCTTTAACAGATTAAAAACAATTCAAATCAAGGTATTTTATATATGGTTGCAAATATAATGCATGGGTTATTTTCATAGTCTCTCTCCATGTGTCTGTGGGCATATGTGTGTAGGTTTATACATTTTATCATGTCTATATTGAATGCTTTTGGCATTAAACACACCATAACAGTTTCATAGATGACAGAATGAAAGGACTTAAGTGATATTAAGTAACAATATCAGTTCTTTATAGTCACATGAAAAGTTCATCTTAACTTTTCCTTTTAATTGCTTCTCAATAAGAAAATTGAGATTATACAGAATAATGTATAATTGTACCCTGCATTTATATCTTGTGTTTTATATGTGCAAATAATTTCATAAATGTATATTCATACTGGTCCTATGGTGATTCATACTTTGAGAATTTTTGTTAAAACCTCTTAAAAAATTCAAATGGCCAGATGCGGTGTGAGAACACTATGAACATGAATTTATTATCTGACTTTGTCCAAGAGGTAGTCAATGACAGCCAGGTCAACCTGAACTATCTTGATCATTCCAAGAAAGCCAAAAGCTGCATATTCCAGGCAATGTAGGGCCTAGAGTTTGGGAATATTTTTAATGGTTAGCTCATTAACAAGAGTCAACCAGTCTTGGACTCCTACTTTTTATTGGACATGTCCTCTTTGAAATCTTCCTTTGTTAACTTTCTGCATAGAAAGTTTATAGTATTTCCAAAATAGCAAACTTCTTTAAACTTTTATTCATACTTGCATTTAAATCACAATGTCATTCTATCTATCAATTATTAAGTACTAAATTTTTTATTAGCTTATAAGCTACTATTCAAAAAAATGAGATCAGTCAATTTAGGACTAGATGCAGTTACTGTCAGCCACCCAGTAAATGTTAATAAGCCTGTTTGGTATACACTTCTCTTACTTATTTACTATTTGTCTGTTATCCTTACAAGGATTATAAAAGTGGAGAATTATCAAAGTAATATGGTTTCTAGAGTTATTCTTATTCATCAATATGTACTATGTACAAGCACATATACAATGTTACAAATCAAAACTTGTCAGGCTCAGTGATTATACTGATTTTATTTTCTGAAGTTAGTAGCTTATATACTTAAACAAAGAAGAAAGGAATATATCTGCACTGCTGTTCTTTAAAAAAGCTTATGGAGCAGGCTCTTTTGATATAGGGCTTTGTTTCCAGCTACTAAAGTGCTGAGACAGGGGGATTTTAAGTTCATAACCTTCCTGGATGACAGAGCTATCTAAGGTCAGCCTGAGAAACCCTGTATTGCAGCTTCATATTTCTTTTATTTATTTTTTTATTTATTACTTCAATTACATCTCCATCACAGTCCCTTCCTTCCACCCCCCCCAAACCCACACTCTTACCCTCCGACATTCTCTCTCTTCTCCCATCTAATCTACTCCTCTGGTGTGGGGTGTCCCTACATATCAGCCCCTTTCAGCTCAGCAGCCATATGAGGGCTACGAGCTTCCTCTTATACTGGGGACCTACATGGCAACTCCACTGAGGCAAAGTGTCCCACTAACAGGAAACAAAGTCTATGTTCCTATTACTTTCAGTCTGTTGGTTGTAGGATAGTTATCCTGTAATTTTTAAACTAAAGGATCAATAAAAATACAAAGCTGGTTAAAACTTAGTAGTGCAACACTTGCTTGGAATGCATGAGTCATCTTTTTCAATGCTAAGAACTAAAAAAGGAAAGAAAAGGGTTGAACATAAGGAGGAAAGGCTGAAAGAAAAACAAAAGGAAGGGAAGGAGGGAAAAATAGGAGAGGGAGAGATGAAAGTTCGGTTATAGAAGTTTGAAAATAAATTTGCCAACATGTAAGCTGTTTGGTGAGAAAATCCAAAGGGCTTATCCCACTTGCTAGTATCAGTTGGGAGAAGGTAAATAAAATTACTAAGTAAGGAAATGAAGAATGAGCAGCTTTGATTGATTGAAGGTAAAAAGCGCTGCAAAAAGAGATGGTGAGCAGCAGTGAAAATAAAAGCAAACTTTACATAGACTGCAAAGTTAACTGGAAAAAAAAAAAAAAACACTTACCCTGTAGTTAAAATTCCATTCCAATGTAGTGTGTTCTGGATATTTATTGGTTAGTTAAATTGTATTAACTAATTTCAGAATATTTAAATGAATTCAGACAAAAGTTTCCAAAGCAATCATTAAATTAATATGATCCATGCCTGTTAAGGAACCATGGAAGATACTTAGAGCAGGCCAAGGGGCAGGAGTTCACAAGGAGACAGACAATGCATCACCCAAAGCTTTAGGCTTCTGCTCACATAAAGATGGCATCTCCTGCAGGAACTTTCCCTAATGCTTCTAAGATCTGTGTAGTTCAGCACCTATATAATGATCTAGTTAAAGGAAAAGCCCTTAATACAGAACTGATTAGAAGAAAACACACAGGAATACTGGTATTTGATGAAAGAGAAATAAAGTCTCATGACACAGCAGAGAAGAAAAGTAAATTTGGTACTGGAAATATTTGAATCTTAAAAAACTAAATTAAAGACATACATACAGTGTAAAATGATAATGTATGTGGTGATAATGACAAATTGATGACTCTACATCAACATAAACAAAGGTCAGGCAAAAGCAAATTATCTTGCATTCAATGTTCAATTTCTTTGGCAATAACATACATGTCAGCAATAATCTGAGAGCACTCTGGAACCATTTTTGAGTTTTTAAGTTAATAGGAAATATTGACAAGAGTTTCCATAGATATTGAGGTAAGTTTCTGCAACTAAATTTAATTTTAAAACACTTAGTGATACTTCCTAGTTGGGAGTATACCTGTAAACTCTTTCCACCTATGCTTTTTGCTTATTTAACTCTAATAAAGAAAGTATGGCTTTTCAAAGTAGTGCTATTTAATCCACTACATTTGGACATTCCCCTCCACTACAATCTCTCTCCATTTGTATGGTATGAACTATGATGTCTGCCTTGGGACTATGATAAAGACATGAGAAAGGACTGTATTGAACAAATCTATATTGTAAATGTAAATATAACTGTGACTGATGGTGTAGGTTATGAATATTGAGATTATTTGAAAATGTACAAAGGCAAAATGGATATTAAGAAAAATCCAAAATAGGATTGAAGACCCTTCTTGATGTGGATGCAGACTTGTTCAAATTCCTAACTTTATTATTTACTGCCTTGATGGTTCTATTTCTCACTTTTTACTTTATTTGTCAGTGCAAACAACAATAGTACCAGTTTAGTTTTTCTATGTTTCCATTGTGGTCAAAAAAATAGTATTTTTAAAGTTCTTTAAACACTAGGACATTTAGTCCTTTTATTTTTCTTCAATTAAAAAGGACACATTTTAAAACTGATGCCAGTTAGTATTTTAATCTGGTGGTAGAGTGTTCACAAAGCACACATGAAATCCTAGATTCGTGTACCAATGTATTTTATATATGGTACTTACATTTAATTCAATATGTAGCACCACACAAATATATTTAATTCTCTAAATAAATGTCAAGAAATAACTGGAATAGAAACAAAATTTAAATTGTTATGATTAATCTAATTTATAGCATCAAGTAAATAAATATAAATATAAATATTGTAATATGAAACATAGCTTTGTCTTGAATGTATACTCAAATACCTGCATTTAAGGTCCAGGAGGCCTTCCTGACTTTTGTTTTAAACTCTTGTAAGTACATTATTTAAGTTTAAAATATATGAGTTCAAAACAATGTATTTTATATATGGTAATTATTGTAATAGGGAATATCAATACCAAACATTACATGGACTTGTAATGAAGTCTCTGTTTAGATCTATTCCCCATTTTTTGATAGGATTACTTGGTTTGCTTGTGTTTAATGTCTTGAGTTCTTTATAGATTTTGGATATTAGCCTTCTGTCAGATGTGGGGTTGGTGAAAATCTTTTCCCAACCTGTAAGCTGCTATTTTATTTTAAGGAGAGTGTCTTTTGCCTTAAATAAGCTTTTCAGTTTCATGAGGTCCCATTTATTGATTGGTGGTCTTAGAGTCTGAGCTATTGGTTTTCTGTTCAGGAAGTTGTCACCCATGCTAATAAGTTCCAGAAGAGGAGTCTAAAATGGCCGAGTTACAAACAATGTATTTTATATATGGTACTGACATTAGATATATGCCATTTGCATACAGTTATTAGCATGTGGTTAATCAACAGTTTATAAAACTTAAAAGCCATAATGTACATTCTTTATAATATTAAATGAATTAGTAAGGTTATGATGAGGAAGAAATGCTCAACATCCTTGATCATCAGAGAAATGCAACTCAAGATGACTCTGAGATTTCACCTCATTCCTCTGAGAATGGCTAAGATCAAAACTCAAAAGACTTGTGTTGGTATTTTGATAGGAATTGCATTGAATCTTTATATAGATTTTGGTAGGATGGCCATTTTTATTATGTTGATCCTGCCTATCCATGAGCATATATAGACCAGGAAAAAAGCAACTCTCAACTTCATATGGAAGGAAAAAAAAAAGAATAGCTAAAACAATCCCGTACAATAAAAAAAAAAAATCTGGAGGTATCACCATCCCAGATTTCAAGCTTTACAACAAAGCAATAGTAATAAATTTTGTGTGGTACTGGTATAGAAACAGACCAGTGGATCAATGGAATCGAATTGAAGATTCAGAAAACAACCCATACACCTATGGTCACTTAATTTTTGACAAAGGAGCCAAAAATGTACAGTGGAAAAAGGACAGCATCTTCAACAAATGGTGCTGGTCTAACTGGATGTCCACATGTAAAAGAACGAAATTAGAGCGATACTTATCACCTTGCAAAAACTTAAGCCCAAGTGGATCAATGACCTTAACATAAATCCCGACACTCTAAATCTAATAGAAGAGAAAGTGGGGAAAAACTTCGAACTCTTCGGCACAGGTGACAACTTCCTGAACAGAACACCAATAGTTCAGGATCTAAGACCAACAATTAAAATAAATGGGACTTCATGAAACTGAAAAGCTTCCGTACAGCAAATGACACTGTCACTAGAACAAGATGGCAACCTACAGATTGGGAAAAGCTCTTATCAACCCCACTTTTGAAAGATAGCTAATATCCAATTTTTATAAAGAACTCAAGAAATTATACACCAAGAAACCAAATAATCCAATAAAATAAAACGAGAAACAGAGCTAAACCAACAATTCACAAAGGAGGAATCTCAAATCTCAGTGAGACATTTGAAGAAATGATCAACATCATTAATCATCAGAGAATTTCAACTCAAGAAAACTCTGAGATTCCATCTCACACCTGTCAGAATGGCTAAGATCAAAAACTCAAATGACAGCATATGCTGGCGAGGTTGTGGAGAAAGGGGAACACTCCTCCATTGCTGGTAGGAGTACAAACTTGTACAATCACTATGGAAATCAGTCTAGCGATATCTTAGAAAACTTGGAATAGCTCTATCTCAAAGCCCAGCCAAAACATTCCTGGGTACATATCCAAAAGTTTCCTCAGCAATCCACAGGGACATCTCCTCAGTAAAATACTGAAAGTATGTGTTTCAATAAAAGAGTAGAAATTCTTCATTATTGAACTAGGTAGCCTTCAGGACATGCTCATTCAATCCTTTCCCATAACTGCTAGGGGAGTCCTTCTACACTTTGTTTGCCTTCATCTATCTCTTTTCTCTTGAAATTACCTGTATGTATTTATGTATAAAGGATGTACATCTATCTCAGAGTTAAATATCCCACCTAATTTTAAAGCCATCTTACTTTTGAAAAACTGTATTAGTCCTTACTACTTCATTATCTGAGACTGTCTCCTTCTACCTAGAATTCAAATCTTCTATGTAAATATATGACTAGGATAAAAACTTCCTCTATCAGCTTTGACCAGAATCTCTAAGGGTGGAGTGTCGAGGTCATTGGAGTTCCTATTGTCCTTGACTCAAGTCTGTTATATGTTATTGTCTGTTTTTCCAGTCCTGTCTATATTGCATTTGATTGCTGGAGATAGATAGGTGAATAATTTATGGCAGCTCATGCAATATATAATTATGAGTAAAGTTGTACTCGATGTGATAATTTAATATCAGTCCCATTTTTACATTGATGTGGTTCTCTTATAACACAAAAGAGAAACCTTAAGTGTTTTAACTTATCTAAATTTGCATGTGTAAATTAATTCATTAAGGTAGATATACAAGCTGTACTGTATGTTAAATAACATCTCATGTGACGTAGAACTAATAGGAAGTTTCTAAAAAATATTCTTTAAGTATATTCTCGTTTGTAATAAGATGGTAAAATGTACTGTGATATATCTTAATATCGAAGAAACTATGTACATAAACAAACATAATTAGAAACATAATTTTCTATAATTTTTAAATAAAAATTATCAAAAGTAAAAATTCAAAGGGAGATCACTATAATGTACCTTTCATGGGAGTTAAGGGAGTAAATCCAGAGGAGAAGGGAAGTGAGAAAAAACTGGGAGAGTGAAGGGAAGGGAAGCTATAATTAGGATATATTTCATGAGAAAAGAATCTATTTTCAATGAAACAGAAAAACAATAATTTTAAAATTCAGAATGCCATTTAGAAAGAAGCCTAAAAATTGCCTTAATTCTGCCTTTCATTTTGCAACTGGTGTCTAGAAACCCTGACTATGAGGAGAGACATTTGAAATAGTTGGGCATTTAGGGAGCAATATGAAAATCTAGTGCAGTGCAAAATTTCTGGAACCTAGGAGAATATCCTACTGTGCATCCAAGTAACTGAATATATGGAGCCTGAACTGGCCATCTTCTCTAACTAGCCCAAGTTCCCAGTGGTTAGGCTGGAATATCAAACCAGTGTGCCCTGACTGCAAGATGAACTCCTATTTAGTGACTCAGAACATCTTCAAGTTACCATCTGATGGCTGGTCTAACCTGAGGCAAACACCATGAAAGGAAGCTCATGACTGCATAGATGGATAAAATCTTGAAGTTGGACCACTCATAGACCTAGGGCAGGATCAAACAGGACTAAAAAAAAACAAACCCAAAAAAACAAAACAAAACAACAACAAAAAAAATAGTCAATGAATGATTCCCAATGGTATTTGCTATACTCTTTTTTTTCTTTATTTTTTTATTTCTTCAAGTTACATCTCGATTGCAGTCCCCTCCCTATTCCCCCTCCAGTCCCACCCTCCCCCCCTCACCCCCCCATCCTCTTCCTTTTCTTTTTTAAGTTTAAGGTATATGTTATTTCCCCCTACAGTTTCCCCTTTCAGTCCAACAAATGGCTCTTTCTCTTATAATAATAAATACAATACAAAACAACAGAGGTAATTAGGCCAGAGTTACGAGGGTTATATGACTTAATGTACATTCCCAATGTACAGTCCATATGTATTTGGTACCTGACTTTAAAATTCTACTATCTAACCATCTCCATGAGTTTAAAGTTCTATATCAGACTCAACATTCATACTAACTTGCAACACAATTTTAAAAGTATCTTCTTAGATCTACAACACTCTCTTGACTCCTAAACAACTCAAAATTTAATTATGAGACTCTAGATATCTGTTCTACAACCACCTCAGAGACCTGAGAGGGATAAATATATCTGATTTTATAGGAAGTACAGGGCCTGCAGCTTCCCAAATTAAGAAAAGACATACCTGTGGCTGCCTGGACAGTTCCCATTTTCTCTCCATACTTTACAGCATCGATCTTCAATCATTTGGCCCCGTTTCTCTGACAGACATTAGTTGTAGAGCAGGGGTTATGAAGGACTTACCTACCCTGTCTTGGCAGAGATAGGCTGTTGACTTACCTGCTTCCAGGTTTTGTCTTTTTTGGACAGCATTCTGTCTACAGTTGGAGCAAGGAGCTTTTCCTACCAAGAGATAGGCTTGTGACTAATTCAATCATCTCCCACTGGAGATTCTTCAATGCTCATCTTCTACTTGGAGGAGAATAGGGGGTGCTGTAAGGAGTTGATATGTCTTGATATAAAAAAATCTAAAGTTATGAAAACATCTTTGAATGCCATATTCTGCAGATCTCTTGAGGTTTTTGAAGAGGCCCTATCTATCTCTTCTATTAGGGTAAGCAGATGTTGCTTGTCTCTTTGCAGGTTTATTTCTGATTATCTTAGCAAGTAACTATAATAGGCTGTCACAGTACCTAACAGAATGACCGGCTTGTATAACCATTAGTTTGCATTTCTTAATTATCCTAAACAGTTTATGACAATTAGTATTAAAAGGCCGAAACATCACCTTTCATTTTTTTTCCTTTACCTCCTAACCCTTCCATCCCATTTCTCTGGGGTGGGGTGTCCTTATATAACAGTCCCTCATCTCAGTTGAGAGGTCACATGAGGGCCAAGAGCCTCTTCATTCATTCATTGGGGGTCTACGAAGCAGTACCATCAGTGAAAAGTGTCTCGTTGCCCAGGAGAGAGAACTACTAAACAAACAAACCAATAAGCAGACAATAGATAAAAAATACTAAAAAACAGAAAAAAATATAAAATATATATAAAAAATAAATAAAAATTAAAAATAAGAAGTCTATGTCCAAGTTCCCTTTGGTGTGTTATTTGTAGTATCGATACCTTCTACTATATAGCTAAAATCCTACTATAAGTGAATACATGCCATATGCGTCCTTCTGAGTCTGGGTTGGTCACTCAGGATGAGCTTTTCTAGTTCCATCCATTTGGCTGCAAATTGCATAATTTCATTGTTCCTGATAGCTGAATAATATTCCATTGTGTAAATGTACCACAGTTTTTTAACCCATTCTTCAGTTGAGGGACATCTGGGTTGTTTCCAGTTTCTAGCTATTACAAATAAGGCTGTTATAAACATAGATGAGGAAACTTCCTTATGATTCCATGAAGAGGCATTTGGGTGTATACCCAGAAGTGGTATGGCTGGGTCCTGAGGCAAAGCTATTCCAAATTTTCTAAGACATCGCCAGACTGACCTCCATAGTGGTTGCACAAGCCTGCACTCCCACCAGCAATGGAGTAGGGTACCCCTTTCTCCACTCCTTCGCCAGCATGTGCTGTCATTTGAGTTCTTGATCTTAGCCATTCTGACAGGTGTGAGATGGAATCTCAGAGTCGTCTTAAGATGAGTGCCTAACCTCAATCATCATCAGGGAGGCTTACTCCAACAGCTGATAGTAGCAGACACAGAGACCCACAATCAAACATTAAGAGTAGCTCTGGGAAATCGACAGGAGGAGGAAGAATTATAGAAGACAGACTATCTAGGACACGAGGAGATCATGGCCCACAGAATCATCTAAGGAGGTCTCATAGGAAATCACAAAGAGTGTAGAAGAAACCATGTAGGATGTAGGGTATTCATCAGGCTCTGTATATGTCTGTGGTTTTTTTAGCTTGAGGTTTTTGTTGGACTCCTAACAATGAGAGTATGGATATCTCTACCTCTTAAGCCTCCTGATAGAATCTATTTTCTCCCTACTGGGTTGCCTCATCCAGACTTGATATGAGGGTATGTGCGTATATATACTCTTACTGCATCTTCTTATGCTAAGTTCAGTTGATATCACTGGGAGTTGATATCAGCTGCTCTTTACAGAAGAGAAATGGAGGAGCAGTGGATCTGGGTGAGAGGGGAGGAGAAAGAGTATTTAGAGGAAGGGAGGCTAGGGAGGCTGCAGTTGGAGTAGAATGTATGAGAGAAAAATAAATGAAATAAAAGGAAATAAAGAAAATGGAAAAAGGAATAAAATCTAAAATATAGGGAGTTATAAGAAATGAAGGTAAGAACAATGGGTAAAGGACATGGAGTAGTCGCTTAGATCATTTGAAATTGAATTAAGACCCAGGAGGTCTAGATAGGTGGCCAAAACTAAATAAATAAATAAGTGAAAAGTAAGTGTGTAAATAAATAAATAAGAAATACAGAACACAGACCCATCTATGCATCAGAATGAAGGTTAAAAGCTTTTTAAATTAAGTATATAAATATGTAAAGAAAAATGCTGAGCCATTTAACTCTCATAAATGTGGCGTATTTATTTCTGTTGTTTTGTATAATATTTACTGTTATAAGAGAAGGAACCATTTGTTGGACTGAAAGGGGGAGCTGTTGGGGGGAAGAGGGTGGAAGGTTGGGACAGGAAGGGGGAGTAGGGAAGGGATTGTGACTGAGATGTAACTGGAAGAAATAAAAAAAATAAAGTATAAAAAAAGAACATTGAATGCAAACCAAAAAAAAGAAATACATATCTTCTATTAGTGAAAATAATGTTATAAAATCATCACGAAAATAAGAAGTGTAAAAGAAAATTCTTTTAATTTCCTGAGAAAAGTCTCTATATTCTTCTTCTACAATTATTTGTTACCTCCATAGCAGAGTGCTGATAATAGTTTCTGACATAAAATACAAATGTATTTAGATATTTGAAAATAAAGTTGTTTTATGATTCTTTAATGGATAATTTATCATTCTTACATAAAGTATCACATATAGAATTCTCCCTCATTATTCAAAAAAATTTATGGCCATATCAGAAAATGAAATGATAAGTAAATTTTCTTTGCCTAACATGTACTATCTTGAAAACTTTAGGCAATATATTATCTTTCATACTAGCTTAATTTATGTATGAAGAATATTGATATTTACAATATTATTGGAGGAAGTAAATTGTTAGGAATAACTAGCACCTAACCCTTCTTTAAAAACTGGTTAGCTAGAATACAGAATGAAGAAAAAATATTCAAGCCGTATTTTAGGACAATGCTAATATCCAGTAATATCATCAGTGATCATTTAAAGGGAAACACACACATGAATTTTTACTTTCTAAAGAACCGATAACTATTAAGTCACTATTTGAAAACCAAGGAAATTCTAAATTATTGTTTTTCATATGAATATTGTAAATATACCTATTGATCCCTAAATACTTTTAAAAATCTATATTTCTTTTTAAATAATTGCCTTTATATCTTTTATATCAAAATGAACACTACTAGGCTTCTAATGTTGGAACATATTTTCTCAAGTGTTATCCACTCTGCAAAGTAACATCTTGCTTGGGATGAGAATCTTCTTCATCACTCTGGAACTGCCTCTGACATATCCATTGATCACTGAAAGAGATGAAAAATGTGAAATCAGAATTGTCTTTATTTTATTTTATTTTTTATCAAAGTTTCCCCTCCCAGTTCCCCCTCCAACTCCTTCCCTCTCTTCCCACCCCACTGCTTCCACTCATCCTGTCTCTCTTCTTAATAAGGGAGGCCAGAGTGTATATTTTAAGCCCTAAATATTTATCTCAGGGATTTAGGTTTGTTTGTACGTTATAAAAAATTTATTTCTAATCTTGCCTAATTGAGGCACAAATAAACCTTATGTTTCATAATGCAAGAAAAATAAAGGTTGTTATGGAAATAGAGTATGAGAAATGTTTTTGTTATTCTCTTAATTTAGGTACTTATAAAAGTTTATTTGTGATCTTAAATGAGAGAGAGATAACGTTTACACTTTTTCTAAATAAAATAAGTGTTGCTATGGAAATTCTTATTGAAATTATGTGTCTTGAGTTCAGTTTTATATCTAGGCAACAGAGGATAGCTATGTTTTCTATGTTTCTAGACCCACAACCATTTACTTTTTTTTTTTCCTCTAGGTTCTTCTGATGGAGGTCACAGTGGTCACCATGTTGCTCTGTTGGCCTTACTGATCTGAAAGTCACTGAGACCCACATGTTTTGATGTCCCAGGCACAGGGATTAGATGTGTGCATTGACACAGCAGGCCTCACGTGGCTTGTTGCTCACTCACAGTGCTCCTTTCTAAAGTTCTCTTTCCACACTGGAAGATCTCAGAATATGTTAATATTTTTCATACAATATATAATGACATGACAAAAATTAGCAAAACAAAATCCACACATATAAAAAAGAAACTGGTCTGCACTCAAGTAAATAAAAACACATAAGTGTGTGCAGACATAATCATGAAATTATTTCTTTGAGGATAATGTATAATTTTAAGATCTGTTTCCAGAAGGGAAAATATGGTAAAGGGGACTGATGATCTGTGTTACTGCTTGCAAAGGCATGTAAGTATTTACAACAAAACATGAGAGTTTAGAAATTTTACATTTTAGTATGATCCTAACTGAACACAAATATTGCATCAAAATGGGTTGCACTAGTGACTTTTTAAAATATAAAACAAATCAAAGCAAAAACAGAACCAAAAAGCCTGGAGTTCATTTTGTATTGGCCTAGTATGTATGAGCATAAGGCCTGCCCGGGGTTACAGTTGATACACCCAGTAAAACTTCATTAGAGGAAAATGATTTTCCTTTTTCCAGATTACAGCAATTGCAAGTAGTTCCTTGGTAAGAGGTAGGACCTTTATGAGACAACAAGACTGACACCCACGTGAACTCACAGAGAATGTGACATCATATACAATGCCTCCAGATATACAAACCAAAGTATTTTACCCATGATTTCTTTTTGCAGCATTACTTTTGCTGTAACTAATCAATCATTATCATTATATTTTAAAATTCAAACCATTTTACACTGTCAATTATAACATTAACTTAAAAAATTATTTCAAAAACTTTAAGTGATAAAAATGTATAACCATATGGCAAAACCAATCTAATCTTATCATCTGAATATGTAATATTTCCTCTTCTATTTTATGTATAATAAATATGCATTCATTTATGTTATGACATATCACATTTCATTCATGAGAACATGACAAAATAATTAAAATTACATTAGGAAGATTTCAACCTTTGTTCATTATCATCAAATGTGTTAACATGTTTCCACTATTCTATAATCAACTACAAAAGTTATCAGCTATTAAATAACTAAGGTTCAAATGTTTCAATCTGAACAACAAAAATAAACAGGAATTGAATTCTATTTCAGTCTAAGAGCATCATGTTAAAAGAAGCCAGTGACTTCATTTAAATTTTTATATTTTAAATACATAATTTTTGATTTTATGTAAAATTATGTTCTAGTCATTCAGATTTGGAAAATTTTCTTCAGATTTTAGAAATAAATCAATAGACTTTACATAATTCTCTAACTGGAAACTTTCAAAATATTTTGAGATAGAATTTTGCTGTATGACTTTGACATACCTAGAACTCTTTATGCAGACCATACTGGCCTCTGATTTTTCCTTCCAAATGCTGGGGTTAATGTTGTGAATGACTATATTTGGCCATCATATTATTTTCCATATTTTTCTATAATTCATCACAGCTTATTTTGTGACTAAGTTTTTGTTTTCTATCTCTTCACTTATCACCCACCTTTCCATTTATACTTGCTGTTCATCTCCATCTCCAGTGATTGTCTATAACATTTTTGTTACATCCTTGTTTTACCCCAACAATTCAATGAGTTTTTAATTATCATGACTTTACAGTCATTTAAGACACAACACTTACTGTTATATAATTAAATTCACACATGATGACATACTAATTTAATTTAATGCATTTGATTTAAATCTTTAGTAAACATACACTTAATTCTCTCATGATATTGAAAATCATACCTTACAACATTTCCTTTCATATTTCTACAACTCTTAAAATTCACAGGCAACATCTTATGTTATTTTAATCTCGTGTGTGTGTGTGTGTGTGTGTGTGTGTGTGTGTCTGTGTGTGTGTTTTAGATCATAGTTTTACAAGAAAAAAGTGATGTAAGTTGTCCACATCTAAAAGAATTATCATGTTTCTGGAAGGGTGAGACAAAACTTGCACCAAATTCAAATATACACTCAATTATCAACTGTACATGGTGAAGGAACTAGTATAGTCACAGTCATATTTCTATATTGTATTTGTATATCGTATGGATAGGCTAATTCATGTACACAGATGTCCCAGTGTATGAGTGTAAGATGAATGCTTGTATTCATATGTGTGCATGTGTCTACAGGTAAGAGGCTCACAGTAGTTTTCTTCTTTGATAACTCTGGATAATATTTATTAAATCAAGCTTTTCATGTGAGCATAATAGATAGTGAAAATAGGACATTTCTGTGATAAAAATAAATTTAAGCCATAAATATTTACAAATTCATCCCTATGTAAGGTGCTACAACAATACTCATAGTTAAGACATCAACTATACCCAACAAAACAAAATGAACAAATAATTTCAAACCAGCAATCAAAAGAGGACACAAACACACACACACACACACACACACATACACTACCCCCACCACCACAACAACACCACAAACAAGAAAATAGCAACACCTAATTGTGGTAAGGAATCAAGAAATTCATACTGAAACAAAAACTTCACATATATAAAATGTTACTGGTCAAAGCAGTCAGTGGTCTGCAGAAGAAATCAAATAGACCCATATTTATCACTTTTCACAAAATTAAACTCCCAATGGAATAAACACCTAAATATAAAACCATATGCAATGATATTGAAAGAAAAGAATCTGGGGAATATTCTAGCCTTGAATTCTAAACAGACTTTCTGAACAGAAAACTGTTAGCAGAAGCACAAAGATCAACAATTAATTGATGAGACATCATGAAAATGAAAAGCTTCTATATGGAAAATGTCATTTTCTTTTGGACAAAGTGAAAGCCTTCAGAACGGTAAAGTATTCTGACCAACTAGATACCAAATAGAGAGCTAATATCCAAAACACATAAACAACAACAAAACTCTATACATAAAGAAAACAAATAACCTAATAGAAATAATGTGGTACAGATCTAAATAGAATTCTTAAAAGTTGAAATGAAAAAGGCCAGGAAACAAAGAAATGGTCAACATCTTAATCATAAAAGAAATACAAAACAAAACTATTTGAGATTTCACCTTACACCCATTAGAAATAGCTAAGATCAATAAAAGAAGTGATAGCTCATGCTGATGATGATGGGGAGCGAGGGAAATATCCATCCATTGCTGGTGGGAGTGTAAACATATAGAGCAACTAGGAAATCAGTGAGGCTCTTCTTCTGGAAGGTGGTTATCAATCTACTTTAAGATCTAGCTATACTACTCTTGGGAATACACCCAAAGAATATTCTATCCTATCATAGAGATACTTGCTCAGCTATGTTCATTGCTGTTCTGTTCTTGATAGCCAGAGACTGGAAGCCATCTACATATCACAAAATTAAATAGGGTACATTTCCACAATGGAATACTTCTAAAATTTATTTGTTTGCTTATTTTACATTACAATCACAATCCTCCCACTGTTCCTCTCAGTCCCACACTCCCGCCCACTTCCCCCTTACCTCCCTCACCCTTGCCAGGTACCAACCTGCTCTAGCACATCAAATTACATCAGGACTAAGTGTTTCTTCTTCCACTGAGCCAAGACAAGGCAGCTCTTCTAGGGATATGGGATCCAAAGGGAGGTATCAGACACTAAGTCTGAGATAGTCCCTGCTTCAATTGTTAGGAGATCCACTTGAGGACCAACCAGCCATCAGTTCCATGTGTGCAGTGGGCCAAGGACCAGTCTATGTAAGTTCTTTTGCTGGTGGTTCAGTCTCTATGAGCACCCCTCTTTCCCAACTAATTGGCTATGTAAGTCTTCTTTTGGTGTCCTTGACTCCTCCTGCTCCCTCAAACCTACCCCTAAATCTTCCACAATACTCCCTGAGTTTTGTCTAAGGTCTGACTGTGGTTCTCTATGTCTGTTTTCATTATCTGTTGGATAAATTCTCTCAGATGGCAATTATGTTAGGTTCCTGTCCAGTTCCCTCTCTCCATCCACTTCTGATGTCTATCTTATTTCTCCTATTTAGAAGGATTCAAGCATCACCCCCTTGTCCCCTCCTTGTTACTTAGTTTCTTTGGGTCCCTTATCCTGTACTTAATGACTAATATCTGCTTATGAGTGAGTACATACCATGTGTATCTTTCTGGATCTGTATTACCTCACTCAGGATGATCTTTTTTTTTTGGTTCCACCATTAGCCTGCAAATGTGATGATGTCCTAGTTTCTAATAGCTAAGTAATATTCCATTGTGTAAATGTACCACAACTTTTATCCATTCCATCAGTTGAGGAACCTCTAGGTTGTTTCCAGTTTCTGGCTATTATGAATAATGCTGCTTTGAACATAGTTGATGAAAAGTCTTTGTGGTTTGATGAAACATATTTTGGGCATATGCCCAGGAGTGGTATAGATGGAGTACATTTTTAAAATAGTCATTAAAAATAATAATATCATGAAATTAACAGGTAAATGATGTAACCAGAAAAATTCATCCTGAGTGTTGCGAACTAGACCCAGAACAATAAATGTTGCATATATTCGTTTATATGTAGATATTCGATTTTAAGTCAACAATAACCAAGCTGCAATCTATAGAACCACAAAGATTAATTGTAGAGTAGGAATATGGTGTGTGTGTGTGTGTGTGTGTGTGTGTGTGACATAGGTATCCTTTAGAAAGGGAAATATAATAGATAGTTATGGACGGATGGGTTGGGGCTGGAAGGAGAGTATAAAATGGGGATAGAATGAGAGGGGAGAAAATACATAGAGATAGTGAGATTAAGGACCAATGAAAATGAGAGGTAGTATGGAAACCTAGTACGGTAGAGCTTTTAAAAATATATACATATAAAAATGTTATCTAAATAAAATTGACAAATAATGTGGGAGACAGATCCTCATCTGGCCACCTGTTATTATCAAACAAAGCTTTCAGTACCAGAATTTGGTTACATTTAGTTGAGTTGTTAACCAAAAGAGACCCAAGAGAATCATCAAATAATCCAAGCTGCTGTCAGGACTACAGGATGCTCTTTATAAACTACCAGCAAGGTTCCACTGCTAAAGATAACACCTACACAACTCATTAATCATGAAAAAAAAAATGAGGTGGTAATTAAAGTCTTCACTGCCATGTGCTAGCCAATACGTATTCTGCATTCTACTAAAGGAGAAGCATAAAAAATTAATCTTGCCACACATTATTTGTTCTACAATGGAATCTTAACCTGAAAGATATACTAAGGTAATAATGGCCCAAAAATTTGTCGAGTATGCAAACTATATCTGATTTGACTGAAGTCTCACTCCCCAAGATGGAACCTGTACCTTACATTGATTAGATGACCAAGAACCTGAGACTAGACAGCACAGAGATCTATGGTAAAACCCAATATTACACTTCCAAACAAACAAAATAAAATTTAAAAGAACAAAATAATAAAACAATAACAAAAAACCCACACATAGCAATAAAATAATTTCTAATGATATTCTGCTATATTTATAAACCAGTGCCATGCTCAGCTGTCATCAAAGAAGCTTCCCTCTGTAGTAGATGGAAAGAAATACAGAGCCCCACATCCTGATGTTATACAGAGAGAGACCTTTGAATATACATCTCATTAAATCCCTTTTCTCAGGATTCAAGGAACCACATGTAAGGTACAAAAGAAGAGTGTAAGAGTGAGAGGGGATATAAGGCATGAAGAAAACAATGCTCTCTAAATCAATATTATCAATGGACTTATTAACTCATAGAGACTTAGGCAGCATAGACAGGGCTTTCATGAGACTGCAAATGGTCCCCTGGGGGTAAACTATGGCTTCTAGTTTAGTGTTTATAAAGGATTCCCAAGCATGGGGCTGAGTGAGGCTGTTTCTAGTGTCTTATCTTTGGTTCTTTTCTTCTTCTGATTGTTTATTTCCTTCAATTCCAATGTGTTAGATTTTGCTTCATTTTAATACAATTTATTATATCATATCATCTTATATTATAATCCTTTTGGAGCCTGTTTATTTTCTAACAATAGAAAGAAAGTTGTCCTGGGGAGGGAAGTTGTTGAGGAACTAGAGGTGGACTATAATAAAAATATGCTATAAGAAAAAATATTTTGAATAAAAGGTGACAAATCAGTTATAATATTATAGTTAAAAGCAAAGTCTCGTGGAAAACATGGTTATTCTAACAACTTTATATTTTAAATTTGAGTTTCTTTATTCTTCATGGCCAGCCTATTGCTTTAAAATACATTTTGGACCTATCAATGCCAACTCTTATTTATCAGTTATAATTAAAATTCATATGTCCTGATTAGTGTATTTTCATATATATTTAAATAATAGAGATATATTAACCCAGTTTATATTTATTTTTATCATTTGCCTTTTCTTGACTGATTTTGTTGGAATTCTAGAGCTTATGTAACCAAATGGAAAGATGAAATTCACCAAAATTACATTTGCAAACATAATTATATTTCAGAATGTTTTAAATAATTAAATATATACACTTTCTATGTAAAAGTCTTATCACTCTAATGATAATGTGTTTTAACATAATCATACATATATAACTATGCATTATAATAGGTTTTATTGTGTAGGTACTCATTGTAATGCTTCTGTTAATGTACAGTATTATTGTACAAACATTTCCAGTGAAGTTATACAATGTAAATCTATTGTTAATTTAATTATTCTAAATAAATTATAATGTTTTGGTTGATAAATATCTCCACAGATGTCCATCATGTGAGTAACAAAAATAAAGTTTTAGCATGAAAAAGTCAATAAATGATTTAATCATTGTAACTGCAATTTAATTATCAATTGTAATTATCAGCAAGTAAAAACTGTAAGATTAAGCAGGCGGAGCAGCCTGTGGCTTGGCAGAGTAGCTGGTGGCCTGGCCTGTGTGCCTTAACCAGTTGCCCTATTTGTCCTGGGGAAAGAGCCCCAGGGCTAAGGGTGGCCTAGCCCAACTGTAACCTAATCTCTATTAATTAATATAAGTTGTTATATTAGGCTGGTAGAATTACCAGCCTTGTGGGAGATTCACCTGGGTTTGAGGAAAATCTGAGAGTTCAGGAGTCTGACAGCCTGGAACTGCTTGGACTGAGGGCCTATAAGTTGCTGCAGTCCTGTCCCCAATAATTAAATACAGGAAGACCTTTTAATGTTTTAATGCTTAACCTTAGCTGGGCAGACTCTCAATTAGCTACTCTAAATTAACCCGGATCACCTAATCCCAAACCTCCATGTGCCTGTGATTACCTTCCTGCATTCTCAAAGATGTCTCTCTTCTTCTGTGTCTCCTGGCAGAAAGAAAGATCATCTCTCTAAAGCGCAGGGTGCCTGTTCTAATGACAAGTAGTCCCACCTTCCTATACTCTTTCTGCCCACCTAATTGGCCATTAGTGACTTTTACTAACCAATCAAGAGAATGCCTCAGAAGGGGTAGTAACCAGATATCAGCATTGAAATCATCTATCAGAAGCAATGTTATAGACCTCTCAACAAATCATGATGAAATATTTTCCTACTATAAAACTACTTATAATATTGGTTAATAGGCATGGATAAATATAAATTTATAGGGTGTTCTGACTAAAGTTTTCTGTCAATGTCAATTCAATACAATCTAAAATCATGTGAGAAGAGAGTGTCATTGAGGCTGAGGCTTTTTAACTCAGATAAAGTTACCCTGGGGACATGCTTCTGTGGTATTTTCTTATTCTTGTCTACTGATAAGATATAACTAGCTGTTTTAGTTATTGCCTTGGAATCTCCAAAATAATAGACTGTGTGACTTGGAATTGTAAGCTAAATAAACCTAGTGACACATTTTGTTTGGGTACTTGTCCACAGAACGAAAATGAAAACATATGAAATGTGATTAAAATTGAATAACTTCAAAAATCATGCATTTTTATTTTATTACCACTAACAACAACAACAACAAAATCATTGTGTATGCTAATGAGATGGATCATTGGGTAAAATGATTGCTGCCAGATCTGATATCCAAACTTGATCTGCAGAATCTGCATGGTAAAGTAAGAAAACCAAGTTTCACCAATGGTTCTTTCACCTCTACATGTGCAATGGCATGTATGAGTACCACACACATACACATACATAATAAACAGAAATGTTTAAAAATCTTTTGCTTACAAAAAAACTTTGTATTACTTCAAATAATTACACAATTCCAAATAGTCAATAATTTAAAAAAAAACTAAGATTTTGCTTACTCAGGCAAAAGAAAGCAGTAAATTGTCATTATGTATTAAATAAAATATATAGAATAACTGTAGAATCCTTACTACCAGCTGAAAATCTGCTGAAATGTGATTATGTGAAATTGCTACTTTACTGTTTCTTGTTTTCAGCCCTGTTTCATAAGGTGTCATGTCAGTCAGAAAACTTAAGAAAAAGCAACGAGGAGCCCTTGACTTTACAGAGCTACATCTCTGTAAAATCTTATTCCCTGTATTATCTACATAGTTTGTCTTCAGGCACATTAAAACAAAACAAAACACTTGCTGTACTATATGGCTAAAATCTGATTATAAGTAAAGAGATGCCATGTGCATATAGTACAGGATAACTATACTATAACTAATGCACCAAAAGTAACAGGAAAATAAACTTTGTTACCTGTTAATGACACACTCTGACCTAGTGGTGCTGCATGTAAGCCCCCAGTATATGAGGAAGCTCTTAGCCCTCATATGGCTGCTGAACTGGAGAGAGGAACTGATATGTAGGGACATTCCACTCTGGAGGAGTAGGACAGAAGGGAGAGGGGATAGAGGGTAGTAGGGTGGGACTGGGAGGGGTGGAAAGAGGGCACTGTGGTGGAGATGTAACCTGAAACAATAAATAAACATTTAAAAAATAAAGAAAAAAAACACTTCAAAAAGTTTTTTTTTTTTAAATATCACAAGAGTCTATTATTTCTAAGAACAATATCTGGCAAAAAGTGGATTGAGGACACCTTGAAGGGAAGATCTTCTTTTTCTTTTTTCTTAAAGGATTTTTGCTTCTAAAAATTTCTTTTTTTTTAATTGATTTTTTATTTCTTCAAGTTACATATCAATCACAATGCCCTCACTACTCTCCCCTCCAGTCCCAACCACCCACCCTCTACCTGCCACTCAACCCACATCTCTTCCCTTTTTTTTTTTAAAGTTTAAGGTATATCTTGTTCCCCCCAACAGCTCCCCCTTTCAGCCCAACAAATGGTTCTTTCTCTTATAACAATCAATAGAATACAAAACAACAGAAATAAATAGGCCACAATTAGGAGAGTTACATGGCTCAGCAGACATTCCCAATGTCCAGCCCATATGTATTTGGCACCTGACTTTAACATTCTACTATCTAACCATCTCCATGAGTTTAAAGTTCTATATCTAACTCAGCTTTCATAATACTTTGCCTCACAATTTTAAAAACATCTTCTTAGATCCAGAACACCCTCTTGATTCCTAAACAACTCAAAATTTAACAAAGAGACTCTAGCTATCTAGTCTTCAACCACCTCAGAGACCTGGAGGGAAAATATATCTTATTACACAGGAAGTTCAGGTCCAGCAGCTTCCAAAACTAAGAAATGACATACCTGTGGCTGCCTGGACAGTTCCCAATTTCTCTCCATACATTACAGCATCAATTTTCAGCCATTTGGCCTTGTTTCTCTGACAGATATTGATTGGAAAGCAGGAATCATGAAGGACTTGCCTACCCTGTCTTGGCAGAGAGAGGCTGTCAACTTATCTGCTTCAAAGTTTTGTAATTTTTGGACAGCATTCTGTCTACAGTTGAAGCAAGGGGTATTTCTTTCCAAGAAATAGGCTTGCCACTAATTAAACCATCTCCCACTGGATATTCTTTGATGTTCATCTTCTATTTGGAGTAGAATAAGGGGTGCTGTCAGGAGCTTACATGTCTCAATATCAAAAAAATCTAAAGTTAAGAAAACATCTTTGAATGTCATATTCTGCAGATCTCTTGAGGTTTTTGAAGACCCCCTATCTATCTCTTATATTTAGATAAGCAAATGTTGCTTGTCTCTTAGAAACTTGATTTCTGATTAGCTTGGAAAATAACTGTAATAGACTGTGATAGTAACTAAAAAATGGCAAGCTTGAATGACTATTAGTTTGCATTTCTTAATTTTCCTAAACAGTTTGTGACAGTTGGTAGCAAAAGGCTGAAAGCTGATATTTTATTTTTGAGCATTACAAGGTACAATACGTTTAAAAAGTGTTACCCTCAATTTTGTATCAATATAAAAAGATAAATACCAATGTGGCCAAATATAATCTTAATTTTGTATCAATGTACAAAGTTCAATACCTATGTAGCCCAATACAATCTTAATTTTGTATCAATATACAAGGGTGAATACCATTTTGGCCAAATATAATCTTACTTTTGTATCAATACACAAAGATCAATACTGATGTAGCCCTATACAATCTTAATTTTTCATTAATATACAAGGATCAATACCAATTTAGCCAAATAAAATATTAATTTTCTATCAATATATAAAGATATAATGGCATATTCAATAATCTGTCCTTTTTTCTTTATCTTTCCTATATTATGTCTATGATCTATTTTTTCTCAAGTCTGTTCACTTCTACATAGGAGAGAAAGAAGGATACAGAAAATAAAAGGAGAGAGAAGTTCCTGGGTCTAACCTCCAAAACCTATTTAACAAGACCATTTAACAGCTTGTAATCTCTTCACCTAAATAACAAGATTTTCTATTATCCATCAAATGACCAACGGGGGAAAAACACCCTTCCCACCCTCTGGGGATGGGACATAGCTCTCTTAAAATGATTTCCTGCTGATTTGGGAAGTAGTAAATCTGTTTGGGGCCCAAATAAAAATGGAAAAATGGTTAAAAATATTAATAGAACCATTTGATATTCATTCCTTTGTGCTCACATATTTAAATGTCTTAAGATGACAGAAGCTGAACTTCAGGGCTTTACTGAAGTTCTGGTTGGAGCAATCTGTGGAGCTGAACAATCTTAGCAATTTTGAGTTGTGTGGTTGTAGACTTTTGAGGAAACAGCTATTGAGGAAGTCTGCAAGGATGCTTCCTCTTCTTTGTTGTCTGATATGTTTTTTTCTGAGTTTTCCATTGTCCAGTTGTCCCTGGATTCCTTGGATGGATGCTTGAAATCTCCTGGAAAGATAAGAACAGAGCCCTGCCCTACTCCTAATTCTGGGACACTACCTTTTTTTGGTAGGGGGGGGTCAGTTAATATTTTTCCTGGAGCAAATTTTTTTTAACAATATAAAAAGTATCATCTTTCAACTTGGATTGAAAAAGAAATTATTTTGAAAATTTGGAGCTAAACAAACCTTTAAGTGTATATATTTTGAGATCTCAAAGGACAATTTGTTTGAATTTCAGCATGCCTTTTGTAAGTAGCTTTTAAACTTAAGTCCTTCAAAATCCTATGTGCCTGTCTCTGAATTCTAAGTATTGGTATCAAAGACATGTGGTTCCCAACTGATGGGATTAAAGATGTGCTCCACCACCCCTGGATCGAAGTTTTTCTCTATTTAGAGCTTGCTTTGTGTCACTCTGACCTTGAGCTTTGAGATCTGCAGGTTTCTGTCTCTAATGTGTTGTGATTACGGGTGTGCACCATCACCACTTCATCCCTTGTACTCTAGAATTTATACAACAGCTAACTCTATAGTGATCATCCTGTCTTTGCTGGAGTTAGCTCCAAATTTTTTCAACTCTTGGAGGTTTAGAAAACCAGGCTAAACAGCAGTAATGTTTAATTTATTTACAGTATTTTAAACCTGTTACCTGCTTTTTAATGCCAAACCATGAAAAATTCTTATATATCCACACAAAAAAAATAAAGCTGCTATCAAGTTTGTATAATATATGTGTCCAACTGCATTCTAAGATTCTAATCTGAAATTAAGGCCATTTTCCTTTCATGCCAGTAAGGCAAGTATACCTTTGGTAAATTATAGTTTGAAAATTTTATATTTATTTTTATTATATTTTTAAGTTTATTAAATCTTTTCTTAAATAAGTAATATTTTGTTTTCTCAAATTACTTCTAGAAAATAGTTTCCTCCCTCCTCCCCTCCTGGCCCCTCCCGTCTTCTCTCCTTCCCTCCCTCCCTCCCTTCTTATTCCTCTACTTGGTACTCTCCTTCTCCTCAGATGAGGTGGGCCCTCACATATCATACTCCCTCAGATCTTCTATCATGTGAGGGCCAAGAGATTCTACTTGTCTGGGGACTGATATGGCACACCATCTAGTGTATGGTGATCCACTAACCTGCAGCAGATTCCATGACACACTGGTGGGTAAAATTTTTCCTATAATAGATATGCTATCTGTTTGGGCATGTAAGTTGTAGGATAGTTAACCTATGATGTATGGTTAATATCCATTTATAAGGGAATACATACCATATTTATCTTTCTGGGTCTGAGTCAGCTCACTTAGGATGAGCTTTTCTAGCTCAATCCATTTGGTTTCGAAATGCATGATTTCCTCATTTCTGATAGCTGTATAGTATTCCATTGTGTAAATGTACCACAGTTTTTTATTCATTCTTCAGTTGAAGGACATCTGGGTTGCTTCCAGTTTCTGGCTATTACAAATAAAGCTGCTATGAACATTGTTGAGGCAATGTCCTTGTGGTTTCATTTTGTGTCTTTTGGATATATGCCCAAGAGGGGTATGGCTGGGTCTTGAGGTATAATCATTCCCAATTTTCTAAGATATCTCCAGATTGATTTCCAAAGTGGTTGCACAAGTTTGAAGTCCCACCAGCAATGGTGGAATGTTCCTCTTTCTCCACATCCTTGCCAGCATGTGTTATCATTTGAGTTTTTGATCTTAGCCATTCTGAGAGGTGTTAGATGGAATCTCAGAGTTGTTTAAGTTGCATTTTCCTGGTGACCAAAGATGTTGAACATTTCTTCAAATGTCTTTGGGCCTTTAGAGATTCCTCTTTTATTGGGGAATTGAGTCCATTGATGTTGAGAGATGTTAATGACCAGTGATTGTTACTTCCTGCCCTCTTGATATTGGTGGAAATAGTGTGTGAGTGAGCTTCTTTTCTTTTGGTTTTGTTGCAGGCATGCTATTTGCTTCCTGTGCTTTTTTGTGTGTAGTTAACCTCTTTGGGTTGTAGTTTTCCTTCCAACATCTTCTGTAGAGCTCGATTTGTGTATAGATATTGTTTGAATTTAGCTTTGTCATGGAATATCTTGTTTTCTCCATCTATGTTGATTGACAATTTTGCAGAGATTAGTAGTCTGGCCTGGCATTTGTGGGTTTTTAGGGTCTGCAAGATGTATATCCAGCCCCTTCTTGCTTTTCGCATCTCTGAAGAAAAGTAAGGTGTTATTCTGATAGGTTTGCCATTATATGTTACTTGACCCTTTTCCCTAGCAGCATTTATTATTCTTTCTTTGTTCTGTACATTTAGTGTTTTGATTATTATGTGGCAGGAAGATTTTCTTTTCTTGTCTAATCTATTTGGAGTTCTATAAGCTTCTTGTACAGTTATAAGCATCTCTTTTTTTAGATTTGGGAAATTCTTTTCAATGATTTTGTTGAAGAAACTTTCTGGTTCATGGAGCTGGGACTCTTTCTTCTATTGTATTATTCTGAGGTTTCGTCTTTTCATTATGTCCTTGAATTCCTGAAGGTTTTGTGTCAGGACTTTTTAGATTTGACATTTTCTTTGGCAGATGTATCAATTTCTTGAATTTTATCCTCTGAACCTGAAATTCTTTCTTCCATCTCTTGTATTCTGTTGTTGATGCTAGTGTCTGTAATTCCTATTCTTTTCTTAAGGTTTTCCAGTTCTATGGATGTCTTGGATTGGATATTCTTCATTGCTTCAACTTCCATTTTCAGGTCTTCCATTCCTTTAAGCACTTTATTCATTTCCATCACCTCCTTCGCAGTACTTTGTTGTTGCTCTCTGAGGTATTTGATTTTCTCCCTTAGGCCTTCTAATATTAATATAAGCATAGGATTAAGGTCATTTTCCTTTGTTTCAATCATGTTAGGATGTCCAGTGTTGTCTGTAACATTATTGCTAGGATCTGGAGACATCATATTGTTTTGGGCTTTTTGTTTGTTTGTTTGTTTTTTACCATGTTCTTGTGCTGACCTTTTGTCATCTGATTGACCCTGGTGTTGTCTGTTTCTTTTGTCAGTTGACCTTGGTGCTCAGGAAAACTCCCTGCCCTGGAGGTTGGCTGACACTCAGATCCTGGTATCTACCTCCAGATGGTGGGCTCTTGGAGAGGAGAGTGACTGTTGCTCTCCTCAACTGGTTGTGACCCAATAGGACCAAAATACAGTGGATTGGAGTCAGGAGGAGGCTAACTGCTGAGGACCTGGGAGTTGGCAGGTCTCCTCAGAAAGGCAGGTAGAGCTGTTGTTGAGCCTGTGTTCTCCCCTCACTGACACAGTTGTTCTGGTTCAGCATCTAAGGTGACCATGCAGGCAGGGAGCTCCACCCAAGACAGGTGCTGTCCTCAGTGTGCCTGTTGCTGACTGCCTCAAATGATTGTGTGCTAGGGTGAGTGACCCGCCCCAGTATTTGTGGAGAACACACAGTCATGGGCTCTGTTTGGAGTCAGTCTTGGCTTCTAATTGCTTTGCTATGACTGGGTTAGGTCTCTGCCTTTCAGCTATAGTGCACACTGTGCCGCCATGTTGGAAACTCTGGCAAAAAAAAAAAAATCTTACTTACCTTTGCTCTTGTGGTCCAGCTGTATTTCCCTGTTGGGTGTACAGGTCGGTTTCCAGTCTGGATATCAGGCAGACAGGCGGGGCTGCTGTTCTGTGGCTGGAGCCCTGGGCTGAATCCACCCATGGGATAGATCTGCTCTAGCCGGTGCTCCTCTCCAGACAGGTGACCGAGCTGGCTGATCTCAGGAAGGTGTTCCTGGGAACTGAGTGAGCTGTTTTACCTGGTGACCAGTCTCAGTGTTCGCCACGGAATTCAGACATTGTCTGTTCTTCACAGTCGGCTACAGGACCTCACATTTACTCTACAGTGACTAATCTCATTCACCTACTACTCAGATACACTGCTCTATGGTTGGTGCCATCTTGGATCTCCCAAATTTTTCTTTTTTTAAGGTAATCTTTCTCATTAAACAGATTTCAACTAAAATAAAATTCTAATATTTCATCTTCCC
Organism: Lophiomys imhausi; assembly: GCA_907164525.1. Lineage (NCBI taxonomy): Eukaryota > Metazoa > Chordata > Mammalia > Rodentia > Muridae > Lophiomys > Lophiomys imhausi. The sequence goes on along the minus strand of CAJQZJ010000238.1, from coordinate 530,667 downwards.
TTTTTCCCTGCAACCTCTTTCTTATTATTCCTATCTCCATTTCAAATCAGTGACCTCTTTTTGGATAATTGTGTTATACAGACACAATACACACACATACATTATAATAATTATGCTACATGAACTTACATATGTAATATATATTAATTATATATAAATATATAAAATATTATACATATCAAAACATAAACATGATTCACAAGAATATTATATATTAAATATATAATATATATAATATATAATATTCTTGTGAATACATACCTGTTGAGTCTGTTTAATATTTTGTGTATATAGATTTAAGACTGGCCAAATTGTATTGGTTAACTAGTTAGGGGATATCTCTTAGAAAGGCTAATATCCCTTCTCTCAGCTGTTAATTTTTTTCCTTGCAGTTATTTACCTAGCTATAGGACTCTTCATGATACTTTGTACCTTCTTGTAAATATATATATATATTCTCATTGTTATAGGGCTCTTCATGATTCTCCCATCTTGTAAGCATATATATTGATACTATCATTTCTTTAGTCTTGTTTATGTAGCCATTTCTAACAATCAGTCTCACAGAAGACTCCCTGGTCCTCTGGTTCTTACAACCCCTCCCCCTTTCATCAATGTTCACTCAGCTTTAGGCATAGCAGCTGTTTTGAAGATGTATCCCCTAAGACTGGACTCCCCAGGACTTTTCATCTCTGCATTGTGTCCAGTTGCAGTTTTCTGTAACAGTTTCCATTTGTTATTAGGAAAACATCTATTATGGGATGAATGTTACACTTTCCTATGAATAAAGGAAAAGTTTTTTTTTTTTTTTTGGTTTTTAATGTAGTTGGTAGCTGGTGTAGTAAAGTAATAGTAGTAGTTTATCTTCTAAGATATATTGTCTCACTTGCCCTGGAAATTGGCTAGGTTTCTATTACCAGGCATGATTTCCATTCTGATTAATGGACCTTCAGTTCAGTTAGAAAACTATTAGTCATAATCAACATGGGGAAGGCACTTTTGTACCTTTCAGGTCATCTTCTCATGCTGGTCACTGCTGTGGTTTCTAGGAGTCACAGCTGGAAAGGACTGTGATCCTTTCCATTCCTTGGCTGCTTGCAGAGTCTTCAGCAATAGAGGCTTTTTTCAATTTCTGAGAGCCAATCAATGGCAATAACAATAGCCTACATTTTTGAAAGTCACTTGAGCTACACTGACCAAAAACTGGAAAAAAAGGCTTCTTGGTTTCATAAAAAAAGGTACTGGCTGTTTTGTCAGGTAGTCTTTGACTTTTGTGGGGAGAATTGTTGGAAGAAGACATATATGATCCGCTTGATATTCACATAGGTTGGGGTGATCCAAACCTGTCCTTTTACGGACTTTGAATATTTGATCTATTGAGCCATAGCCCAGCTTAACACACTTTAGCAATTTTCATTAAGATTTATTTCCTTCATTATCTTTTCACTAGTTTGAATGAACAAATTTATTGAAGTCTGTTTTAACCTAACTAAGACCCTGACATTTTTTCCATTGGAAATTTTTTGAAGTTGTGAATTCAAGTCTTAGAGTGGCAATGGGTTATTAAAGATTCCTAAAACTGAATTAAAATATGTACTTCTAGGATCCATATCATGAGCATGGACTTGTCAAAAAATTTTTAATGTTCACATCACATTAAAACAAACAACTTAGAAACTTCTAGAAACTCCTATAACATACAATTAAAAGAAAAAGAACAAACAAACAAACAAACAAAATACTCAGGTTTTGAATCACATTTCTTATGAACAACCATGGATATAAAAGTTCCTCATAGGGAAACCTATTTTGAATACAGAAGTTTTCTCAAGCCAATTGCCTTGCAATCATAAGCATACCAAAATGAAATTCAGACATACAAATTCTTAGAAGTTCATCTGATAAATTTAATAAAACAATTTCAAATATATATATAGAAGAAAACCCCAAAATGTTTTCTTGTAGAAATGTGCAGTATTTAAATGGATTGTCATAAACTTATAGAATAAGAGTAAAGAAATAGGCCTATATCTAAAAGCAATTGTAGCTTTAAACTATGTAGAATAATTAGAATTTTAATTAAATGAAGTGAGATAATTATTCAAAATTCTTCTGACAGACACCAATAAAAAGATTTCTAAAAAACTAGATTAGAATGTTTCTTAAACTATATTAGACATTCCTTATTTTTTATTTTAACTAAATATTAAGAAAAATGAATTATTTATTGTATTGTAATTTGTTTTTCATTTAATTTTGTTATTTTCAGCACTTATAATCATTTTATGCTCAAGAAATGATAAATGTTTTTATTATTAAAAATAATAAAGGAGAAGTGGTGAAAAAGAAAAAGTAGCATTCATTGCGAGTGAATGTAGAATGGCAAAAGATAAAAGTATAATGTCATTTGTACAACATTTTGATTGCATGAATATAAAATTAGAGAAACAGAAATGATTAAATTTAATTACCATCCTTTTATGTAATAACTGCATAAACCATAGCCATGATGATGTATTACATAAATCTCTTCTGTGTATTTATTGTATTCTCAGATTACCTTCAAAGCATATTGAAAGTTCTTTCGAACAAAATGTGAGATCAGAAATCTGAAGTTTTATTAAGATATTCTGGCTATGTCAATATTTAGAAGATGTGACTGTGTCTTGTTTACTTGTGTAAGTTGAGCTGACCAAGTTGACCGTTGTCAACAACTCATTGCTGAATGCTATACATAAGAGGAAGAGCCAGGCATTACAGTCAGAGATGGTGAGAGTTAAAGGGAATTGCTTCCCTAAAACTTCTTAAAATCTCACTCTTTAAACACAATGTTACTTTTTGAAGTGAATGGGACCATTGACATTAGGGATTTTCCAGATGTCAAAATGCGGTTTTGAAGACAGTAAGAATTTATATGTTTTAAAAGTAACATTACACATATGTTGCCATCAAAAATCTGAAGGAATGGTGAAAGAAAGAGAAGCTTGGGTGGTGACTATGTCCAAAACTACATGATGTCCCCAAATGAAATATCTTCATGAATCACATCATTGTGTACAGTAAATATATGTGCCTAGAAATGAAGAACTTTTAAATAATAAACTACTAATGTTAGTATTATTTTTCTATGAATATAACTATTAATTGTCCAGAGAGTTTAAACTGAAACATACTGGATTACATCTAAATATGTCAATAAGTAATTACTCATAGTCATCATTCATGGAGATCTTGGTAAAAATGGACTAATATTATTGATCAGATATATTTATCTCAAATAGAAATGTTATCTGATATTTCACATGGTGTAAAGAAAACTGTTTAAGAATATGAACTCATAATCCTGACTAGATTGCTTATGGGTGGTACCAGGATGGGCAAACAACACTACGAGATGCAGAGACTGAAGTTGAAAAAAATAGATTGTTTGGAAAATTTGGTTTTCACACAGTAATAACAAAAATAAGAGAGAGTGATCATAAAGAGTCAATAGAAACTGTATGGTGGGCGTAAAAGAACTGACTGACTACATTATGAAAGATCAAAGGTAGTGACAAATGAATAATAGGACAGTCCATTAACTGAAATTGTGGGCAGGAGTAAAACCACTATCAGGAATTGCCCCAGGTATGCAAAAAAAAACATGGCACACAGAAGGGCTTTGTTTTTTTTTATAGACATTCATCTTATTATTATTATTATTATTATTATTATTATTATCATTATTATTATTATATGATGGGGTCAGAAGTAGTCTAGGCTGACCTCAAGGTTTATATGTAAGGAAAAATGGCTCTGAACTTTTGACCTACCTGCCTCTACTTTGCTTATATTTATATGGTGTTCTGTATTAAATCATGGGTTTCATGCATGCTAGAGAAAACAGTTCACACTGAGCTATATAAAAGGTTTGTTTTGTAAGATTTTTAAGGTCAAATGTGGTTTTCACCCTTTATAATGAGTGTTATGCTATAAGAACATTGTAAAGCAATTATTTGTTTCAGCATCAGAGGAGAATTATTTTGACAGCCAAGTACTTATAAGTTGAACATCTTTTGAGAATTTGACATAGAATAAACAAATATTAGGCAGTATGATACTCAACTTTTTCCTTACAAGTGATTTAGTGATAATGGTAAGAATATTATATAACCTGGGGAAATATATTTTTTTTCTTGAGGAATTAACTTCTTCCAAGCTAAAGTTTTCAGTTTTCAAGTCTGGGTTACTATGGCAATGTTATGTCTTCCTACAGCTTCTAACTTAATTTTAGTTTAAAATTGACATGAGGTAATTTAAAGAAGGATTTTTAAACTAATTGCATGAAAAAGATTGTTTTGAATTTCACACTCTTTTAAAGTTCATGTGAAGTGTATAAGGGACAACTGGTTATTTTTAGTTTGCAAATGAATAGCTTCTTTTATTTCAAAAAGTGTTTATTATTCGTTTTTATTTTTTAGCTATTTAATCTAGGTTATCTAAGGATACTAGATCAATTGAACTGAAACAACTATACAAAAAATTACCTTTTCTAATTATTTTTCTATATTATAATGCTCTTTAGAAATAGAAGTTTTTCTTTGGAATTTTTATTGTACAATGCAGGTAGTGTGCTTATGCATACTTAATTTGTGAACATTATTCTCTAATCCTTATTCATTCATTAATAACATGAGAAATGTTATACCATATACAGATCAGATTGTATACCTAATACAGGTAAGTAAACAGTGGTCTGAAAGAAATGTTTGATGCTTGTGAACTGTATAAAAAATCAAAACCTGTATTATTCTAACATTTTTGATACATATACACTTGTGTTTTGTGGTATCTGTCCTTATCTTTGTAACATTTGACATCCATTTCTTTCACATCTGTGACAGTCTGTGCTTCTAGGAAGTTTCAACATCACACTAGGTTTCCACATCACTTCAAAATATCAGAACCCTAATTCCAGCAGTCTTTCTCTGGTTGGACTCTCACCTGATCCCTTCTACGACTATTCCAACCACCAAAATCCACCAACAGAATCTATTCATTTCCACTTACTCAAGAGAAAAATTCATACCTCTATAGACCTCCTCATTACCTAACCTCTCTGGGTCTGTGGTTTTTAGCTTGATTATCATTTACTTAATACTCAGGATTATTGTTTTCTAATTGTGCCAATTTGCATGAAAATTTTAGGTTGTCATTTAAAAAAAAAACTAATGAGTAATACTCTATTGTGCCACATTTACTTTATCCATTCTTCACTTCTGACAGCTGGACCCTTTTTTTATAAACTTCCACCACACTCATTGAGCATGGGGAGGTCAAGATGTTTTAGTTTTGGAGCCTTCATGGCTATGTTGTACTCTCCTTGGCACAAGAAATTACTCTGCAAAGCTACAGAACGTGAAACCTGGAGAGCAAGCCAACCACAAAACTCTCCAGCTACAATCTGTCCTTCCTGTAAGATATGTTTGGACAAGGGTTTCACAGAATTTGCAGAAATAACCAAGCAATGTTTGGTTGAATTTTAAGCCCAATTGGAGAAGGACGCCATGCTCTAGACTGCCCGGGTGGCTAGGAACCAGATATTGGATAACCCATAGACCTAAGGAAGAACAAAATATGATTAGAAAAAAAAATAAATAAAATGTTTCCTAGTGATATTCTGCTATACACATATTCTATTATAGGCATAGATCAGTGCTTTGTGTAATAATCATCAGAGAGGTTTCCTTCAGCAACAGATGCAAGAAGACACAGATAGCAACGGTCATACATTACATGAAGACAGAGCCTAACCTGGAGGTTTCCTCTAGGTACCTCCCCTCAGAGATTGGGGAACTTCACAGATGAGGGGATGAAAATACTGTAGTAGTTAGAGGGGATGAAAGACACCAGCAGAACATGACCCTTTGAATCAAAGAACATGACCCATAAATCACTTGGGCTGAGATAAACTGAAGCTGCAAGCAATTGGCCTCCATGGGTCTGGACCAGGTCCTCTACGTATCTGTTCGAGCTCCTAGTTTGGTGTTTTTGTGAGACTCTTAATGATGGGAGCAGGTGTGTCTCTGACTCTTTTGCCTGCTCTTGAGACACTTTTCCTTCATTTGGCATGCCTTGTCCAGACTTAATATGAGGGCTTTGTCTCGTCTTGTTCATCCTTCCTGGCTGTTGTCTCATGGAGATCTGCTCTTTTTGGAAGAGTAAATGAAGTTTGGGGCTAGGGAATTTGGAATTCATCTGTGGGAGAGGAGATTTAAGGGGATCTAGGAGTAGTAGTTGAAAGAGGAACCGTGATTGGGACATATTGTATGAGAGAAGAAACCATTTTCAGTTTAAAAAAAAAGGGAAAAAATGTCAAAAGCAACATCCATAAAGTCTCACCAACATCACTGAATAAGCATTAGATGATCAAGGAAATAACAGCAGTTTTTGAATTTAAAGGAAGTTCTAGGCATTCTCAACCATACAAAATGCAGTGCAGACAACTCTAGAATGCTGAGAGGTGGACCATAGACTTCTGCAGGAAAGAAAATTCTGTTTTCCAATACTAAAGTTTCATTCTTGAAAACAAACATAAATAACATTATAAAGATTGAGTGGGTTATACTTATGTTCTTCTGAATGTTACTATACTTATATATGAGTATATATGTGAACATATATATTTATATATATATTTGTGTGTATCAACAATTATTTTAAAAAGAAGTCATAAGTTGAGATAAAAGAGCAAAGTAATGTATACAGGATTGTTTGGAGGGAGGAAAGCAAAGGAGGAAATGATGAATTTATATTAAAATATGAAGTACTAAATCAGATTTAAAATGATTATATGAATGCTATTGTAAAATGCCTAGAACAGTACAATATCAGGCATATTATTTGGTGAATAAATTTTCAGGATTTCTGGAAAACTAAGATATTTCTAATAAAAGATAAATAAATAAATAAATAAACAAATAATCCTTTAATGCAAAACAACTATCTCATCTTCAATCCCAGTATGATAAGGAATTTTGAGAGCCACATGGTTTGTGTCAGCTCTCTTGATTTTGTTACTCTTACTATGTATGCTGACTGAAAATTCAAATTTTGTGACCTCTAATTTTCATATATGTCTTTTGGGAGTGTTTTAAAAGTAGATTATGAACTGTGACACATACCATGATAATAATATGCAGTGGTAGAATGGTGAACTTTACAACATGTTCAAAGACAAATGAGTTCTTTGAAAATTGTTTTATTTCAAATTTTTGTTGTATTTAGAATACTAAGAATTTTTTTTCATACTATAATGTTCAGTAATGATTAATTTTATTTTAACAATGTTCCCTTGTAATGAGTTCGTATGCAATTGAACTTACTCTTGCTTAGACTTAAAAAATTCAGGCTTACATAAACAGATAAATTGTAAAATATCCACTTTAAAATTGACTCATAGGGTCTTAGCATACAACATTCATGATGTCATTTTAATTTTATTCAGAAAGCAAATATTTAACACAAGTTAAATGGCCAGTAACTTGATTAATTATAGTGAATAAAAAATTAGTCAAAAATTTGTGATTAAGAATAGTTGTTCAAGGATAAGAAATATTTTTTCTACATTTATTCATTAATTCAAGTTACATCTTTTTTTTCTTATTTCCCCCTACAGTTTCCCCTTTCAGTCCAACAAATGGCTCTTTCTCTTATAATAACAAATACAATACAGTACAACAGAGGTAATTAGGCCACAGTTATGAGGGTTATATGGCTTAACGTACATTCCCAATGACCAGTCCATATGTATTTGGTACCTGACTTTAACGTTCTACTATCTAAACATCTCCATGAGTTTAAAGGTCTATATCTGACTCAACATTCATACTAACTTGCAACACAATTTTAAAAGTATCTTCTTAGATCTATAACACTCTTTTGACTCCTAAACAACTCAAAATTAAATTATGAGACTCTAGCTATCTGTCCCAAAAAAATCTGAACAAAAAAGAAACATATAAGTTTTATCAGCATACCACCTTGAACCTACATGATCTGATCAGAAATGGCATATAAAAAATTGCACCTATGTGAGAAGGCTCTGGAGTTTCTGGTGGTGGGAACCAAGGAAGATAAAAAGCTCCTAATGATAACCTCTATCTCACCCAAGGCTTATATTTCTAATTATAATCTGATGTGTATCTATCTCCTACATCCTTGAAGATAGTTCTTTCTAATACACTTAAATACAAAAATAAATAGGGCAAAATGGCTTTTATAGCTTCATTCCTTGAGCAGTGATTGAAGTTTACATTCTTTTCGTTTAATGCTGTGTGATGGGGTGGTGTTAAGCATTCTAAATGTTAATTGGTCCTGCTTGCTGTCTGTTACTTACATTGTCTCTGATTGGTTAAATAAATGCTGAGGCCTGGAGTTTGGGCAAAGATGGAGGTAGGCAGGACTAAGGTATGTGGGCTTCAGAGAAGAGAGCATCTTGGGAAAGAAGTCAGGAGCAGGAAGAAGGAGGAACACACGCCATGGGATAGATTAAAGAAGATCATTCCACGTGGCCTGGAACATTGGCATAGTGTGGAGAATAGCAGTCAAAAAGGATGTAAGTATATATGGGGTCATATTTGGGTAATTATGAGAATTATGAGCTAGCTTAGATGGACTAGGATTGCACAATTCAGGCCAAGGCTTGTTAAAATAAAAAAAAGAATAGTTGTTCATCATTTTCTGTCTTAATATTGGCTAAATAATTAATATGCATATACAATTTCATGTTTAATACTAATGGAGCCCTCACAGCAATCTTGGACATTCTGAAATTGATATAACCACTTAATAAAGGGGTAAAGACCAAGAATTCTAAACAACTTGCCAAATATCATACAGCCAGTAAGTTGCAGACTTGGGATTGGATCCTAAGCTCATCAGCTGCCAGAACCTCCAGCTACTTCCACTGTTTGCCAAGTACATGAGCATCAGAAGCCAAATAAGAATTGACTTTCCACAAAGCAAAATGCGTAACGATTCAAACAAGGTGAGATGATAAAATCCACATTATCTTCTTTTCTCTCCAAAATATACTGAGCGAACTCAATGGCTTAAAGGAAGATGAACTATAGCTCTTCATTGAGGAGAACACGTAAGCGCTTTGGCAGCAGGAATTCGTGGCTGGGACACCTCACGTTGAAATGGTTTGGGAGTGGACATGAGGAATGCTGGTGCTCATCTACTGCTTCTCATTTTTCTTTTATTTTCAGCCTAGAACCCAAGTCCATGGGATAATGTTGCTCACATTCATTCAAGATAGCTCTTCCTTGATGAAGCTTTCTGGAATAACATTTATATATATATATATATATATATATAAAGTATATATATATATATATATAAATAAATATATATATATATATATATATACTCTCACTTATACATCTAAGGAGATTCTAAAACCAGGATATATGACAATGATGTTTTACCTCACACTGGTTTTCCTCAGCTTCATAAAAGGTTTCTGCCGTGCATTTTCACTCACTCATTTATTCAGTTACTTGTTAGTATCTTCTTCATTTGACATCATGCCATAATCAAGTTTGGAGAAGACAAGAGAGACAAAAGCATTTGCAATGCTATGAAGTTTTGATATAGTTCTTTTTCTGAAACTAAGCTTTATAATCTTGCCTGCTCTAAGCTATGGTATTATTTCATGCAAAATTTCTGACTTTTCTAAAGGGTAAATACTTTCTAATCTTTGCAAAGTTGTATGTACATACATATTAATAACTAACATAATCAAAAGTCATACCTTAAAATATTAGTTTTTATTATAACAATTTTGGAATGAAAATGTCTTATAATATGTATAAATAAAATCTGTAATTTAAATATTATAGAAAACCACAAGGCTTTTCCCCATTTCATCTTCTACAAGTAGTGTGTCTAGTTCTATGTTTCAGCCTTTGATGCACTTGAAATTTGTTATGTGAAAGGTGATAAATATGGGCCTATTTATATTCTTCTATATGCTGACATCCAACTAGAACAGCACCATTGGTTGAAGATGCTTTTCTCTTTTCTCTGTATCTTTTGGCTTCTAGGTCAAAAATTATGTCACTGTAGGTATGTGGATTTATTTATGGATTTTTGTCTTTATTCCATTGATCAACTGGTCTATTTCTATGGCAGTACCATGCTGTTTTTATTACTATTGCTCTGTAGTATAGTTTAAAATCAGAGATCATGATACCTCCAGAATCTTTTTTATTGTACAAGACTGATTTAGCTATTCTGGGCTTTTTGGTTTTCCATATGAAGTTGAGTATTGTTCTGTCAAGGTCTGTGATGTATTGCATGACTATTTTTGATAAGGATTGCATTGAATCTGTATATTGATTTTGGTAGGATCGCAATTTTTATTGTGTTGATCCTACCTATCCATGAGCATGGGTGATCTTCTATCTTCTGATATCCTCTTCAATTTCTTTCTTCAAGGAGTTGAAGTTCTTGTCTTCAGGTCTTTCACTAGCTTGTTTAGAGTTACACTCAGGTATTTTATATTATTTGTGGCTATTGTGGAGAGTGTTTTTTCCCTAATTTCTTTGGTTGGCCATTTACCTTTTGTGTAAAGAAAGGATACTGATTTTTTTATAATTAGTTTTGTGTCCAGTCACCTTGCTGAAAGTGTTTATAAGTAGTAAGAGTTCTCTGGTAGAAAATTGTGGTCAATTATGCATACTATTATGTCATCTGTGAATAGGGATACTTTGATTTTTTCCATTACAATTTGGATCCTCTTGAACTACTTTAGTAGTCTTACTGCTCTGGATAGAATTTCAAGTACTATATTGAGGAGACATGGAGAGAATGGGCAACCTTGCCTTGTCCCTGATTTTAGGGGAAATGCTTTAAGTTTCTCTCCATTTAATTTGATGTTAGCTACTGGATTATTCTATATTCCTTTTATAATTTTTGGTATGGTCCTTGTATGCCAGATCTCTTCAAGTCTTTTAGCATGAAGGGGTGTTGGATTTTTGTCAAGTGCTTTTTTAGCATCTAGTGAGATGATGATGTATTTTTTAATTTTATTTCTGACATACTAAAATGCTCCAACTCATTGGCCCAAGTGACAGCTTTCTGAACAGAACACCAGTAGTTCAGGCTCTAAGATTAAAAATCAATAAATGGGACCTCATGACACTGAGAAGCTTCTGTAAGGCAAAGCACACTGTCATTAGAACAAAATGGCAGTCCACAGATTGGGAAAAGATCTTCACCAACTGCATATCCAACAGAGGGCTAATATCCATTATTTATAAATAACCCAAGAAACTAAACACCAAGAAATCAAATAATCCAATCAAAAAATGGGGAACTGAAATAAACCAAAATTTCACATAACAGTAACCTCTATTTTTTGAGAGATACTTGAAGTAATGCTCAACATCCTTAGTCATAACAGAAATGCAGCTCAAGATGACTCTGAGATTCCATATCATACCGGACACTATGGCTGAGATCAAAAACTCAAATGACATCATTCCCTCGAGGTTGTGGAGAAAGGGATAAAAAAATATATTTTTTAAATATTTGTTTTTTTAAAGATACCATTGCTGGTGGGAGTGCAAACTTGTACAACCACTGTGGAAATCAGTCTGGCAATAGATATCTTAGAAAATTGGGAACAACCCTACATCAAGACATAGCCATACCTCTACTGGGCATATTTCCAAAAGATTCCTCACCAAACCACAAGAACATCTCTTTAACTTTGTTCATAGCAGCTTTATTTGTAGTAGCTAGTAACTGGTAACAACCCAGATGTCCTTCAACCAAAGAATAGATAAAATAGAAACTGTTGTAAATTTACACAATGACATATTACTTAGCTGTCAGAAACAAGAAAATCTTCCAATTTGCAACCAAATGGAACTAGAAAAGCTCATCCTGACCGAGCTTGCCCAGACCCAGAAAGATATACATGGCATGTATTCACTTATAACTGGATGCCTGCTGTATAGTACAGGATAACTATCCTACAGCTCACAGACCTAAAGGAACAGGAACCTAGCATAACTATCCTATGAGAAATTCCATCAAGCAGCTAGCTGATCAACACAGATGCTTAGAAATACATTAGGTGAAGCTCTGGGAGTCCTATATAAAATAGGGAGGAAGAATAGAGAGAGGCGGATGGGTTAAGATCAACACATGAAAATGAACATAACCAACAAACCTAGGTCCCCAGGGGCTTATAGAGACTGAAACATTAACGAAAAAAAAAAAAAGAAATATAGAAGAGAAGAGAAGAGAAAAAGAAAAGAAAAGAAAGAAAGATAAAACTTAGACTTGACCTAGACCCCCCTAAACAAATGTAGACAATAAGCAACTTGGTCCTCATATGGATCCCTTAGCAAGTGGGGGTGGGTGGTCTTAATCATGGACTTTGTTACCTGTTAGTTGGACACTTTACCTTAGTGGAGCTACTAGGTTAAGGCACAGGGCAAGAGGAAGCCCTCAGCCGCCATGTGACTGATAAACTGAGTGGGTCTTATATGTTTGGGCAACCCACACCAGAGGAGTAGGATAGATGGGAGAAGACGTTGAGGGTGGGAGGTTGAAACTGTGAGAGGAGGAGGGAAGGGGCTGTAATTAAGATGTAATTTGATATAATAAATAAATGTATTTAAAAAGTAAATATATAAAAGTAATCATATTTCTATGATCAGATTCTACTGTACTTTTGGATGTAGTATATCATGACATATAAAATCAGAAATGAATTATATTTCATGGCTCTTGGCTCTTTTTACATAAAACTAGAGAACTTAAAATATTAAGGTATTTACCTGATATTAGTTGGCTTCTTAATTTTAGTGCCTAACATAATTATTAAAATTTTGACTTCACAATCAATTATAATAAAGCATTGTTATCAATTTAAAATGAGTAATCAAGTGTGATACAATTTTTATCAATTATTAGTATGTCCTTAAATTTTCCAACAAATAAGGCTCCGGAGTACATAAACAAAATTGTAGATGCATACCTCACTGTTCAACACATCATATATATAATGTATATGTATGACATAAAAATTAAAAATGTAGTTCACTCTTTATGCATTTGCTCAGCCTTGAGATATCCTGATAAACATCCTATAGAATGAAAATAAGGGTGCATCAGAAACTGATAACATTTCAAATTTTATCCTTTCATTCCTCAGAGAGTCTCCCGAGTGCCTGAGGTATGAAGAACAAATTGCAGTGCTTTCTCCTTGGCTCTTGAAGAATTTTATGATGAGAGATCAGTCTCAGCAGATTGCCAAGGGCAACTTTGAAGGGGAAAAAGTACAAAATACACTGCTTAAGGAGTGCAAAGGTCATGCTATCTATATTCTCTTGTGGGGAAGATAACATGATAAAATATATGTATAGCAATGTCAATGTCTCTTCAAATGTTTTCTACTCTTATTACAGAAGTGTTCTGTAAGAAAACAGAGAGAGTAATATTTCACATATTCTGGCTGCACATACACATTGGGAGTTGAATGATACTGAATGATTAATAGAAATTATATATTACATTTTTACTAGTAGCAACAATATTTAATAGGTTCTATTTTAAAGAGGTTTAGCTTTTCACAGGTATCATTTAAATTTCCCAGTGTTGGTCCTTCATTCTATACAACATTGTTATTATACATCATAATTATGTATTTTTTTATAAATACAAAGATCAAGACTTCAGGAAACAGGCAACTTAGCCAAACTTACAGCTCAGTAAGGAAAGATTCTGACATGGAACTTGAGCTAGACATCCAATTTCATTTTTTTTTTCTCCAAAGCAGAAATTTTCTCTTCTCAACCCAGAGATGTATTATATACACACCATGCAAATATTAAGAGTATTAGGTTCACATTTTACCAAGATATTTTGGTTTTAGAGTGATAGTTTAAATAATGTATTTTTCTGTTAGACAAGAATCCTCTTTAATTCTTTAAATTCCTTTCTTTCATTTCAACTTATAAGCTCATCATATACCACTTGTTTTTCCTTCTTTCATACCATGCCACATAACACTTGATATTGTCCTTAAATTCATTTTTTTCATCAATTGCTATTTCAAAATAAATAGAACCTATTAAATATTGTTGCTACTAGTAAAAATGTAATATATAATTTCTGTTAATCATTCCATATCATTCAACTCTCATGCATGTGTATATCATATACACTCATATATTTATATTTAGGAATATATGTATATATGCATAATATATACATATATATATTTGGCATTGGGTAACCAATTTGTATGTTCTTCCCTAAGGAAGATTATTTCTACCTTTGTTGTCTGTAGTTGCTTTTTGTAGAGTTGAGATCTTCTGACCTTTTTCCCATCTGGTTTAGCTTGTCTAGTGTTGTCTTTGTTTGATTCATATTTATGTCACCCTGTTGGTGAGACTTTATGCATTTAGCTTCTGATATTAGGAGGAGATTCAATCTCACAGCAAACTCTCTGATTCTAAGGCACTTATATTTTTACTGAACTCTCTTCCACAATGTGCCTTCAGCTGTCCTGAGTTGTTTTGTAAATGTATCCATTAAGGCTGGGATTTACACCTGTACATTTTGATTGGTTGTGACTCTCTGTAATGGACACTGCTGTTCATAAAAGAAATATCTTTAATGAGAGGTGAAGAGTACATTTATCTCTACGTATAGGAGAAAATATTCAGGAAAACTGTGTTCTTTTTCAGTGGTGACTGTAGTTTAAAATCCTTTCTTAATTCTGTTAATTAGTCTTGTCAGAAACAAAAACATTCTGGTGTCTGTAAATGTACCAATATAGACACACGTAAACCTCTTTATTTATGTATTGGGTATATTCAATTTTTTTCAGTGTCTATATTCAAATTCTCAACTGTTATATGCAGAATGGCTATAACCCTTAGGTCAATCATTTTAAATTTATTTTATAAACATATTGGTTCCAAATGAAGTCATCTTCTACAATAGTTGGTATGAGTTCAACAAATACTTTAGTAGAATTCAATTCAACTGATGGCAGTCATTAACAACAAAGATTTATATCAGATTCAAATCAGGGTCTTTTCATGGTGAAGTCATTCTTAGACTAGAGAATATTAAAATATCTTTAGTGAGGAAATTAAATTAATAAAATTACAAGTAAGTTTATAAGGAAGTACAAAATTCATGCTATAGTACTGAGGAATATTGAGGTCTAATATGTCAATATATGCATCTGTCCACACAGAGTCTCTGATTTAGCAAGCGTATGTAAGGCATAAGGATGAATTTTCTTGCAACATAATATGGCTCTAGTTCTAGATTATGGGAGATGTAGAAAACTTGTAAAATATTTACATATGTTATGCATTTAAGAAAATGAACACAGAAAAAATTGATGGACTAACAAATTTCTAATGACTTGAAAATGGATATATAATTGAGATAAAGGAAACCAGATAACAAAATAATCATATTTGAATCAGTGATAATAGCTCTAGTAGAGTGGCTTCAAATATGATTAAATATTGAGTTAGTCTTGTTACTAAAATTCTGAATAGAACTTTTAAATACATAGTATTACTGCGTGGTACTCTTCATAAATATAATTAAGTATGTGAAGGGGAGCTTTATGTCAAGCAGAGGTGGTTTAGATCAGAGAAGAGCATACAAATTGGTTATCCTGTGCCAAGATGTCAGCCCTGAAAAAATATATATTCATAACATTATATGTACTGAGCATATGTATATATAAATATATATATATATTATATATGCACATGTACATATGCATGCATCAAATCTTAATGATCAAATATATATGGGAAAAGGGATGTAATATGTATGTACAATGAAAATGAAATAAAGAGTTAATGAATTTGAAGGAGAATAGGGAAGGGTAAATATATGGGAGGTCTTGGAAAAATAAAAGTAATAGACAAATGTAATTATATTAGAACCTCAAAAATACGAGAAAGGGAGAAAGGGTCAATTTTAGTAGATAACTCTGTTGTGTCTAATGTTTAATTTTCAAGTTTCTCATTTAGCCAAAGTGTGGAAATATATTAATAGGAAATGTAGATCTAACAATGCCTACAATTAAAGGAAGTTTTATAAAACCAAGTAAGAGCATAAAATCCTTAAGAAGTTTCTAAATGTATTCAGAAGCAAATAACTTCCGGAATGGGAAATTTGTGGAAGTTCCAAACAACTGACCCATTTGTACTCAGTCTTGAAATTTTCAGAGTTTTTGACAGACAGAAGTGAAAGAGAAATATATGCTCAGAAGGATAATGATATGAGTCCAACATAAAAAGTTAGAGTTTGGTATTGTTTATTTTGCTATTAAGAATAATAGCTACAATTCATGACTAATATGTTCAATTCTCCAAAAGGGTACATTTAAATTGAGATAAGTGATCCAATTTCTTGAAAAAAAATATCAGCAAAAGAAGATTTTCACAAAAGCATTAGATGGCAAATGTGTTATTTATATACAACAGAATAATTTAGGCAATTATACAAGTAGATTATGACAAGCATTCAAAGGAATATTAAGCATATGGAGAAATAAATGTTATCAAATATTTCAGTTAGTATTAACGAGGTCTGATATAGTTAAATCATAGATGGATTTGTTCATTTTGCATAGTAAAGATAGCATATACTATGGATACTTTTAGAAAAATTATTATAAACACCTAGGAAATATTATTTACGTTGAGATCTCAACTAGTGTATTTAATACAATAGTGCAAATGACAGACCTCTTTCTATCACAATTTAAATAGAATTACAATTCATTGAATTTCTGAAGACATTTGGTGTCCACGAATTCTTTCTATATATTTTATAATATATAAATATGCTCTACAAAATATTAATATTTTATTTGTCTCTTTCAATATGTATGTTGAATTCTATTTTTATAACTTACAATATTATGCATAAATTGAATATGATATTCACTGTACTATCTGATATTCCACATCAGCAATTTATAAGTGGTAAATTAAATTATATTTATCAGTCTCTCCAAGTATCATTTTCTTATGTTAAAATATTTTCATCAATATCAAAAAAAAGAAAATCTTAATTTAAGATAACATTTTTGAATGCTCCTGACAGCATCCCCTTTTCTACTCCAAGTAGAAGATAAGCATCGAAGAATCTCCAGTGTGAGATGGTTGAATTAGTGGCAAGCCTATCTCTTGGCATGAAAAAAACCCTTGCTCCAACTGCTGACAGACTGCTGTCCAAAAAGGACAAAACTTGGTAGAAGGGAAGTCGACAGCCTAGCTCTGCCAAGACAGGGTAGGTAAGTCCTTCATAATCCCTGCTCTACAACAAATGTCTGTCAGAGAAACAGGACCCAAAGGCTGAAGACTGATGCAGAAATGTATGGAGAGAAAACGGGAACTGTCCAGGCAATCACTGGTATGTCATTTCTTAGTTTTGGAAGCTACAGGCCCCGCACTTCCTATATAAGCAGATATATTCATTCCTCTCTAGTCTCTGAGGTGGTTGAAGAATAGACAACTAGAGTCTCATAGTTAAATTTTGAATTGTTTAGGAATCAATAGGGTGTTATAGATCTAAGAAGATACTCTTAAAATTGTGTTGCAAGTTAGTATGAATGTTGAGTCAGATATAGACCTTTAAACTCATGGAGATGGTTAGATAGTGGAATGTTAAAGTCAGGGGCCAAATATGTATAAACTGGACATTGGGAAGGTATACTGGGCCATTTAACTCTCATAAACGTGGCATATTTATATCTGTTGTTTTGTATAGTATTTACTGTTATAAGAGAAGGAACCATCTGTTGGACTGAAAGGGGAAACTGCTGGGGAGAAGAGGGTGGAAGGGCGGGATAGGAAGGGGGAATAGGTAGGGGTTTGTGACTGAGATGTAACTTGAAGAAAAAAAATAAAGTATTTAAAAAAATATTTTCCTTTAGTCTTCAAATATCAGCTTTCAATTTAGTACACAGTTTACAGAATTCCTGACTCTTATTACTTGTCTGAGTAATTGCTCTATTGCTGTGAACCTCAAGTTCCACCATTAGTGGCACACTTCTGTCAACAAGGACATGCTTCCTAATCTTTCACAAAGAGTTCATCATCTAGGGACTAAGAATACAAATATATAAGCCTATATTGTTCATTCTCATTCCAACCCCCATACTAGCTATAGTATGGTGTCACTGAGAGAATTTCCCCCATTGACAACAACTACACTCCTTAATATGTAGCAATCACCTCTCTGCTCTAGACTCATATTGGCTCAATATTTGAGGTTTTGCATGTCTATGTGAGTTTTTGTATTCATGCCTGGTTGATTGTATATGACAATGGTCTCCAGTTCCTTCTATGTTGTCATATAGTTTTATGCTTCTAGCACTGAATATACTGTGTGTGTGTGTGTGTGTGTGTGTGTGTGTGTGTGTGTGTGTATTCACAGAGAGCAGAAAAGACATCAAATTCTCTGGAGCTAGAGATGCTAGTTGCTGTGTGTCATCCAACATGGAAACTTTGGATCCTTAGGAGAACAGAAAGTAATCTGTACTGGAGACTCATACTTCCAATCCTAGATACATTCAATTTTAAAATGCTATTAATATCATAGCACTCTCATACAATTAAATAAAAACTATGGTCATTAATTATATGGCTTTATGGATTTATTTTGGGGGGGATATCTTATTTTCTGTCACAATTGTTACTGAGCCCTAACTAAATGTAGTTCTCAACAGCCTATCTTAACTTGTATTAATCTCTTCAAGTTACTTCAAATCAGCATATATTTTATTTAATTCTGCTAAATTTTAACTTTAAGCCTTGGCAAGGCAGAGCTAAATTTGATACTTGTCATTGTGCACTGTTTTCTACTATTTACTGTCTGTTGTTCTTCCTGTATCACAATGTCTTCATTCTATGGCATCATTATTCAAAGGCTTAAGCTTTGTGTCATAGGAACCCAAATTTTAATAGTTTCTCCATCACATCTCCAATCCTAGACAGTATTCCAACAAATAAAATGCACACATGAGAAGTATAAGCTGCCTATCTTTCCATTCCATTGATGGCTACAAGCACATGGCAAAGAGTCAAAACATTTAGAGCTGAGACTGAAAGGAGGAAAAATATAGATACTGCATAGCATGGATGGGACTTTCATAGTTCATAACATGAAATTCTGATAAAAACACATCTCTTCTTCAATATATAATAAGAATAAATGCATTTGATTACTGAGGGTGAAATAGATCATATAGATTTATAGTGTCAGCACATGCTCTTCTAGACTAAAATTCATTCTTTAATCATAAATGTTATCTGCTCAAGAACTTAATGTGGAAATAGCAAGTCTATGAAAACAGGATTAACACATAACTTCTAGTATAATTTTTAATTTTTGTTTCTTTATATTTGGAACTATATGCCATTGATTTAAAATAATGTTTATTGCTTGGATCTGATCAAACTAAACAGGTTGGAATAACATATTATTCTGCTAAGAGTATTGAATTCAAGCTTTAAGTTGAATAGCAGATAGAAAGGCTTATATGTCCAGTTCATTTTTCAATATTTTTGTGTTAAAATTATTTCCAAAAACTTCTATGAGAACCGTGTTTGCTTAGTCCAGCAAGTTTTCTTTATTGACAGAAAATATCAATACAAAGAATTACAAAGAATACAGGAAATACAAAAGCAATAAGAAAAAATCACTGAGAATTCTATTTTTGAAAATAACAAGAATTCGACTTTTAGAATATAACATGTATTCAAACACAACTTCAGAATGTATAATTGGCACAGAAACTTAATAAAATGTAGGGCCTTTGATTCAAATCTTAAGGACAGAGTGAAATTAATTAATAGTGGGCTTAGAATTGCAGTTGCATCAACCTACAGACTGTAAAGATGTGGGGAAGCTGTCAGGTACGTCATGAGCTATAGGACCTCTTCCCATAATGAAAAATGTGCTCTATGCACAACAGTGGAGGTAGATACAGAGATGGAAAGAGCCAATTGTTTTTGTACTCCTGGAGTACAAAATCACAGAAACACAAAGTAAAACCTCTTATCCTCAATATTCATGTGCAACATAAAAAAATAATCCTTGAAAATCGCTGGGTTGTGTACTTATTTTATAAAAATATATTTATGAGTAAATTATAAAAATGTACTCATTTTATTATAAACAAAGGAAATGTAAAGTGAACATATTAAACAGGGATTATATTTTGGAAAATGTTTGTAATTGAGCCTCAAATGTTACCATCAGATGAAGAGTAACTAACAGAAATCTGTTGTCAATCAGCAAGAGAAAATAGTAAGGCACCTCCACTTAAATGAACAACACATAAAGAAAGTGAATAAAAAACACAGTCTCCATGTGCTTAAGTACAATCATGGCAGAAAATAAATAAAATGCATAAGACACTTAAGATAGCCATGGAACATTCCTAACATAAGACTGAACTTAAAGTATGGCAAAAAGAAACTGCTATGGAAATATGCAGTGCCAAATTGTCACCCATGAAAATATACATACAAGTAACATATGAACTGATCATGTTATATTTAGAAATACATATATATATATATGCATGCATATATTAACACTCAGAGAAAAAGAAGATTATAAATTTAAAGGAGGGTGGGGACAGTTTTGGAGAGGGTTTTGAAGAGGGAAAAGGATGGGATAATGTCTATCTCTCTAGATACTGTGGGACACTGGAGAAAAGAGCAGATACATGAGGTGGACTAAAGTCTCTTGCAATAGCTAACGTTATCCAGAGCATCAGACCATCTATACTCTGAAGGTTAAGAGCAGTCACATGAGTAAAGTGCACAGTCACAAGGACAAGCTGCACATGCAGAGAAGCCACACTTGGCAGACAAGTCACATGTGACCAAAATATGTTTTACATAGAGGCATATAGACACATAACAGTAAACAGTTGTAATGAATAATCTGAAGTAAACTCCTATCATCTACACCTGGGAGGGGAAAAATAATACAAAAACAATTTTGTGTTTTTGAAGAAACTGGGGACACAAGATTCTTCTTGGTTTCTTGAATTTTTCCCACAAGAAATCAGAAATTTCCTCATATGACTACATTCTTGGACTGTGTTGCATCATCTATAATCCCTGAAAAGAAAAAAAAATGTCATAACCACAAATGCTTACATGAGTTAAAAGTAAATGCAAGAAGAAAAAGAATGCAACAGAGAGATTATAGATGACAGAAAGATATTATATATGATAGATAGATAGATAGATAGATAGATAGATAGATAGATAGATAGACAGACAGATGATGGATGGATGGATGAATGGATTGATAGATGGATGCATGACAGATGGATAGTTGGATAGATGGATGGATGATGGATGGATGGATGAATGGATGGATGCATGGATCAGTAGCAATCATCCTTGGCCTCTACATCAGATCCTACTTCCAGGTTCCTTCTCTCTTTGGCTTGCATGCCATGGTTTTCTCAGTTTGCGTTCTTAAAGAACTCAAGACCATAATGGGCTATACTATCCCATGCTGGTCACTAATTAAGAGATTCCCCATAAGCTTGCTTACAGCCTAATCTATGGGAGCATTTTTCTTAGCTTTGTCATCTGCCTTTACAATTACTCTAACTGTGTCAAGTTTCAGTGAAGTAGCCAGCACAACTGATCCTTTACTAACTCGACACACAAGCACACCACCACTAAGGCACAAACTTTCAGTTTTTATCAATTCCAAATTTCTCAAATTAGTGAGTATCAGCATACAAAATATTGCAGATTTTAACAGTACCACAGTCTTTAAAAACTGAAACATTTAAAAGCTCAAAGTCTTTCAACTGTGGGTTCCTGTAAAGCAAAACAAAGCACTAATTAAATGTTTTCTTATTTCAGAAGTGAAATACTAGGGTACTGTCACAATTACATCAAAGCAAACCAAAGTCCAACAATTTAAACAACACAATATCCAATGTCTGAGATGCCTTCATGATCTACTGGACTCCACAAGAGGTTGAATCGCTTTCATCTCTGCCCCCTACAGCACACAGAGCTTGCCTTCTAAACTCAAGCCAACTTTGTTGTCCTGCAGCTGCTGTTTTGGTGGACAGCCCATGGTACTAGCATCTCCAAAATGATGTGTCTTATGTTGCATCTAGGCTGCACTTTCACCAATAGCCTCCCGTGTGATCTCTTCATGGTTCAAAGTCACAACATTTTGCCAGGACACCTTCAGTCCTGGGGCTTAAACTATCACTCATACTACACCTTCCACAATGGTTTCTGCTAGTTTCTCACAGTGTCAAGCCTTCCTGCTCTATATGACCCTGTCATGTGTTCAAAACTAGTACTACTTAGGAGACTATTTCACTACCAAGATCAGCTCCAAGCATGGTGAACAACTTCACACTCCCTGAAAATCAACTTCTCTGTGTTGACTATAAGGAAACACTTACTAGAAAATTTCAGCATAGTGATTCTGGTCTCTTCTTAATCACTGCTAAGGTCTCAGCTCCAGTTTTCAGCATCAATTGTATCTGTCACACGAAGGATTCACTTCAATGATGCTAGTCTCCTATTAATTGTGGTTGACTCTCCTTCAACCCCAGCTGACCACTCACAACTACAGAATCTTAATTCACAAGAACCAACATGCAACTATCCAAATAGTCTTTAACTAATAAAATTCCCTCTGGATCTTTACATGCCAAGGCTCCATTCTCTGAATTTCTCTTAACATTATTATCTTCCATGCTACTACAGAACAGCTCATCAATAGTCTTTTTTTTAAGTTCAATGGTCTTTCCAGGCCAAAGTTCCAAGGTCCTTTCACAGTCATCCCTAAAAACATATGGCAAGGTCTGTCACAGCAGTGATCCACAGTACTGGTACCAGTTTCTGTCTCAGCCAGAGTTTCTATTGCTGTGATGAAACACCATGACAAAAGCAATGTGGGGAAGAAAAAATTTATTTAGCTTATGATTCAACACCAATGTTTGTCATCAAAGGATATCAGAGCAAGAACTCAAAAGGGCAGGGACCTGGACCCTGGAGCTGATGAAGAAGCCATGAGGGAGGGCTCTGTACTGACTTGCTTCCCATGGATTGCTTAGCTTACATTCCTATAGAACCCAGGATTACCTGTGCAGGGTGTTCTGACCCACTTTTGACTAGTCACTTTTACATTATTCATGACTTAAGAAAATTCCCTACAGTTTTACCCACAGCCTGATCTTATAAAGGCATTTTATCAGTTTTCTTTCCATTGACTTTAACTTGTGTAGAGTTGACATAAACTAGCCAGTGCAGACAGATATTAGAAGGTAGATAGACAGACAGAAAGATAGATAGATAGATAGATAGATAGATAGATAGATAGATAGATAATAGATACATGGATGGATAGATGCATGAAAACATACATAGATGATAGATAAATGGATAATATATAAAAGTATGTGTGCATAAACACATATACAAGTAGGATTTTGGTATGAAGAACAATGTAGTTATAAGTTCAAAACCATTAGTATTTACCACAAGCCATTTAAATGAATATATATATGTTAAACTTAAAGGGATACATATAATAATCTGCTAGTCACCTAAATTAAAAAAAATGGATCAAGAGGGGGATCCAAGATGGCAGTGGCCTGCATGAACTTATTTTGATTTCGGGATTAACAGTCACAGAGCGGCAAGTGTTGCAGGACGCTGTACAAACGGCTCGACCCCCTCTAGATCTCACCCAACTACCCAGGAACCATGGAGAGTCCCTGGGAAGGACGCTAGTTCCCACTCTCAGACATGCAAGGAAGCCGCTGGACCCAGGAATCGGGATCTCCCCATCCCCCACCAGGAGAGACTCCAGGTAAGTTCCAATCTAATACCCAGCAGGCAGATTCAGATCCCATGCAGAGATAATCCCCACCCTGCTGGGCACCCCCAGGTCTCGAACACAAGATCCAGCTATCTGGTGAAAGGTTGCAACCCTTGGAAGTGAGTGTAGCTCAGCTGCAAAGTGCATTCAGACTGCAGATCGCAACACATTGCTGTGAAGTCACTAGCCAGTCTCCAAGCCACGGGAGCAGCAAGGCTATTGGGGGTGAAGGGCAGATTGACCCACCACAGGAACCAACCTGGGGCAAACTGCGAGATATTTGAAACTGTCATATATCAGACTTTTGTACTAGTACTGCCCCTTCTGGCAGGGAACCAGAGCTTACTTGTACACAGCTCCACCCCCTGGATTAGTTAGGTCTCCACCTAGGAGGTGGGGCTGAATTATTCACCTTATAGGGGTGGAGTAAGGCAACTTGAATCCTACACCAAAGTACCCCCTTTGGACCCAAGTCCAGAAGACAGCTAAAAAATTCAACATGGCCAGAGGCCCCAGACCAAAAAAAAAAAAAAAAAAAAAAATAGAGCGAAATT
>CAJQZJ010000238.1:423631-480535 GCA_907164525.1 Lophiomys imhausi | reverse complement strand
CCACCCCAGATTAATGGGAAGGAAGGGTTAAGAGCTAAAGAAATAAAAATGAAATGTGATGTTTCAGCCTTTCACTACTAATTGTCATAAACTGTTTAGGATAATTTAGAAATGCAAACGAATAGTTATGCAAGCTGGTCATTTTGTTATGTACTATGACAGCCTATTATAGTTATTTTCTAAGCTAATCAGAAATAAAGCTGCTAAGAGACAAGCAACATCTGCTTACCCTAATATAAGAGATAGATAGGGCCTCTTCAAAAACCTCAAGAGATCTGCAGAATATGGCATTCAAGATATTTTCGTAACTTTATATTTTTTTTTATATCAAGACATATCAACTCCTGACAGAACCCCCTACTCTACCCCAAGCAGAAGATGAGCATCGAAGAATCTCCAGTGGGAGATGATTGAATTAGTCGCAAGCCTATCTCTTGGTAGGAAAAGCCCCTTGCTTCAACTGTAGACAGACTGCTGTTGAAAAAGGACAAAACCTGGAAGCAGGTAAGTCGACAGCCTAGCTCTGCCAAGACAGGGTAGGCAAGTCCTTCATAACCCCTGCTCTACAATCAATGTCTGTCAGACAAACGGGGCCAAATGACTGAAGATCGATGCTGTAAGGTATGGAGAGAAAATGAGAACTGTCCAGACAGCCACTGGTATGTCATTTCTTAGTTTGGGAAGCTGCAGGCCCTGTACTTCCTATAAAATCAGATATATTTATCCCTCTCAGGTCTCTGAGGTGGATGTAGAACAGATAGCTAGAGTCTGATAATTAAATTTTGAGTTGTTTAGGAGTCAAGAGAGTGTTATAGATCTAAGAAGATGCTTTTAAAATTGTGTTTCAAGTTAGTATGAATGTTGAGTTAGATATAGAACTTTAAACTCATGGAGATGGTTAGATAGGAAAATGTTAAAGTCAGGTGCCAAATACATATGGACTGGACATTGCGAGTGTATGCTAAGCCATATACCCCTCATAACTGTTGCCTAAATACCTCTGTTGTTTTTTATTGTATTTATTATTATAAGAGAAAGAGCCATTTGTTGGACTGAAAGGAGAAATAAGATATACCTTAAACTTATAAAAAAAAGGGAAGAGGATGGAGGGTTGGTGGTGGGAGGGTAGGACTGGATGGGGGAATAGGGAGGGGACTGCGATTGAGATGTAACTTGTAGAAATAAGAAATAAAGGAAAAAAAATGGATCAAATCCCAAACCTCACATGTTATTAGAAGGATAACTAAAAGAATGACACTTTTTCAAATTTGCAAGTCCAATTTTTTTCTGAAATTATGCACCAAAATATGTATTTCTTCATGTAAGAAAAGGACTAAGGAAAGGGTTCAGTTGTTAAAATGATTGCTATGTAAGCATAAACATCTGACTTCTAGCCCTCAGCCACCACACTCAGGTAAAATACTCAGGTGCCTCAGCTCTTGTCTGTAATATTAGTTCTAGGTGGTGGAGACAGTAGAATTCCCTAGGCTTGCTGGCCAGCTAATCTTGTGAAATATGTCTGCTCTTGTTTCAAAGAAATTAAACAGAATTACAGAGAGTGACATATAAAATTAACCTTTAGTTTTTACACAACTAAAATAGTGGACTTGCATAAACATACTTTCACATATAACCATATATATAAAATTCACAAATATACATATGTATATATCACTCACAAAATACATTTATATAAAAAATCAGTAGAAATAAATGTGCAGTTTTTTTCAATTCAGATTCAGAGTCTATCAAGGGACCCAAACTCCTCAGACAGTAACAGGCTGATGCACATTTTTGTGTGTGTGTGTGAAATTATGTGCCATATATGCTGTTCATAACAATGTTTATGAAAAGAATAAATATTCCAGCTTTACCTGAAAAAGAAAATTACCTAAATTATTGGTTTTATATTTCAGAAATTATACAGAAAATAGAATTTTCTTATTTGTTAATAATTTATAAATGAGACATTTAATTGTATATAAATATAATTCATTATATAGCTACTGTTTTTCCCCCAGTGGAACTATAATTGAGTAATATCAAGCTATAAATATTAAATGTTTTCTGGTAGATACACAAATCCAATTTCAAGGAGAGCATCAAAATCTAGAAACCTAATAATTATGTAAATTACATTAATACTTTTAAAAAGTCTGAATTAACAGATAAAATATAAATATCATGACAAATGCAGTGTTGCTTGCACATAAGTTAAATTACATTATACTGTTAGTTTTGATAGAAAAATTGATAAAATATGGGCATCATATTTTATCTTTGTAAAGATTTATTTTATTTTATGTGTGTGAATGTTTTGCCTGTGAAAGATTGTGTGGGCATTGTGTGCCTGACTCATGCAGAAGGATGTGAGAAGAAGAATTCTGTGTCTCCAAAACTGAACTTTCAGGTGATTTTGAATCACCATATGGTTGCTGGAAATTGAATCCATTTACCCTGTAAGAGCAACACCAGTTTTTACTCAGTGTACTATCTCTCCTGCCTGATTTTATTCTTTCTTTTACGATAGTTGTCTGCTCAAATTCTTAACAAGAGAAATAGAACTCAAAATGACATCATCCTCAGCAGTAAAACATAGAAGTTTAGTAACATGATTGTTAGGATCTACAAAAAATATTTTCATATTATTTCATGTCATCTGAAAAAGTATTGCCACAGATAATCTTCAGGACTGACCACCCTAACCAATAAGTAGGCATGATAATTTAGATAAAAATCCTATCAGCTAGATCATGCCTTACTGGGGGCTCACTTGATTTTTCATGTTCTTATTAATAACACTAGTTTATCTTATATACGATTTTATGTTATATGCAATAGAGTATATTATAAATTTGACTTTCATATCCACTAGGATTTTATAAGAAATAAAGTACCTTATTTTAAATATCATTTACGTGTTGATCCAACCAAGGACAGATATGTGATTGTCAAGTTCTCTTCCACTGAGATATATCTCCAGGCCCAGCAGCTCATTTTATTGAGATACTCATCTAATTGCAGCAATCTGTAACTAAGCCCTTAGAGTCTCAGTGTCATGTCTGTACTTAACTGTGAGCAGCACTGCAATAAATTGTGAGTGCATTGACTTATTCATAGGGAATGGATTCTGCTACAATATTAAGAGAGATAAAATACCCCTAAGTGACAAGGTTTTTTTCACTGTCATCATAATCATCATATGCATATTGAATGAATACTATACTATATGTATATCATTATGTGGTACATGGAAGTATTATTTTTCTGCATACGTTTTATAAAGGAATAGACTTCAAAACCTAATTTCTAGTCTTTTACAATGCATATATTTTAACATATCCGGACAAAATATATAGGCAAGGCAAGCACAGCCTTCAAAATTTCTAGTGGTTTCATTTAAAAGTATAATCCTAATGCATTATAAAATAATTTTTATCACATGTTTAGTCCACATATTACCTAGCTAAAATGGCATAATTTCAAGAAACAACATTTGTAGGAAGATGTTGCAAAGATGCTTTACATTGCTGTCATACAAACATTTGTTTACAGGTTTATATTGAGAATTTATTATAATTAAGATTCCTTGTGCCTTGAGTTCTTACATACTTAGCTAATGAACTGATAAATTGTGTGGCTCTTTAGTCTTAACATGGTTCAATCAGATAATGCAGAATGAAAGACTTCAGAATTTTCTGCTGGTTTCTTTTTATTTTTTACTTATTCTGCAATTCAATCTTCTGTGTACAAGTGTCCTAAATATTTATACAAAATAGAGTCTTCTATGAACTTTATTGTGTCCGAAAAAATCTAGTTCTTTCCTAAATGGTAGGCAGTAATTTGGTGCCCTGATTTGCCCTTCAATGTGGGCATCATTATGTAATATTTTCCCCAAAGCAGCCAATGTATCAAAATTTATCATAAGCTTTCTTGATCATATATCATTTCCTTCTATAAATTAAAAGCAAGAAATGTTCTCTTTATTTAAGCATAACTAAAAAATCTATTAATGAGGTTGTTTTCTTTGTCAGAGTTCTCTGAAACTAGGCCCCAAGGACAACTTCTGTCTGCAATAGTTTATTTGCAGTGTTATTTAAGGGAACAGAAATGTAGGGCAGGAGAGATAAACAGATATTCAGGCAAAGTTTGTGAAATAATGTGACTTTTAGGACATGGTTCCTTCCATACTCAGGTTCTATGTGATAAGTTCTATGAATTGTACACTGAGGGAAAAGAGGGAATCATTTTTCCATTGGTCCTCATCACCGTTCACTGAGGTTGCTCAAATCCCTCATTTTCAGGCTGTGAATGGGTTCCACTGTGCAAAAAGGATGATCTTAGAGATCTATTAAAACAGAACCCTCTAAAGGAGTGTTGTCTGATGGGAGTAAAGCTCTTTTCAATCAATATTCCTTGCAATAAAGTGAAACTATATGTAAAACCACTCACAATGCAGGTACCAAGTGGAAATGTGAAGAGTAAAGCAAGAGTTTGAAACGTGTGTGTGTGTGTGTGTGTGTGTGTATCTCTGTGTGTGTGTGTGTGTGT
This sequence comes from Lophiomys imhausi, assembly GCA_907164525.1. NCBI lineage: Eukaryota > Metazoa > Chordata > Mammalia > Rodentia > Muridae > Lophiomys > Lophiomys imhausi. The sequence continues at coordinate 475,984 of CAJQZJ010000238.1, read as the reverse complement.
GCTTATATCTCTGTGTGTGTGTGTGTGTGCTTGTATCTGTGTGTGTGTGTGTGTGTGTGCTTGTATCTCTGTGTGTGTGGGTGTGTGCTTGTATCTCTGTGTGTGTGTGTGTGCTTGTATCTCTGTGTGTGTGTGTGTGTGTGTGCTTGTATCTCTGTGTGTGTGTGTGTGCTTGTATCTCTGTGTGTGTGTGTGTGTGTGCTTGTATCTGTGTGTGTGTGTGTGTATGCTTGTATCTCTCTGTGTGTGTGTGTGCGCTTGTATCTCTGTGTGTGTGTGTGTGTGTGCTTGTATCTCTGTGTGTGCATGTGTGTGTGTACACATTTTGTGTCACTATTTGGATTGTTTTTCTTTTCTAAAACAAATGTTTCTAAGTGACTTTGCATAAAGTGAGGGAATATATTGGTCTAGCATGTTCAGTGCCTTGAACTTGATCCCTAATTCTGAAGTGGCAGGGAGGATATAGAGAGAGTGAGAGTGAGAGGCAGAAAAAGGGAGGGAGGAGAAAATCTTTTGAATAAATATTCAGAGTCAGAGTTTTTTTATGTTAGGACAGAATTTAATCAAATTTTCCTATACACCATTTCTTGATCATGCAAAAAAATAAGTGAATAGTTTAAAGTGTTCATCATATTACACTAATGATGTGAAACATTGAAATTAGGAAGCTGGGAATAATTACCTTTTTGATTATGTAAAAGAAAAATAATTGTTTTGATTGTAATGTATTGTAACAGTAACTGTAAGTAAGCTACTTCTATGGGCTTAAATGATATTTAAGTTCCTCTTCTCATCTTCAGAAGAGTTTTCAGGAAAACTGATCTAGAATAAATGTTTGTAGGTCACTTTCAGCATTTCAAATACCCTGGAAATTTATAGTTAACTTGCAATATTGTACTCAGCCTAAATTTATTACTGAAAACATAATTTTCATTAAGGCTGTGTTCACAGTCTTTCATAACCTGATAGGAGTTGCTGTTCTCAAAGAACTCCTGAGTCTTAAACTCCACAAATGTGATATGAGATTGACTTTAATTCTACTTTAGGATTCATATTCTATTTAACTTCTATTTTGATTTTTTAGAAGAAAATGCCTGGGGCCCATGCTATTTGTGCTCTGGGTTGGTAATTTTAAATAATAATTATAAATAGATGAATGCTAAATTTATGCTCATTCTATGCATTTCTCATTTGAAAAGCATACTATCTCTTTACTGTATCCTTCAATTCAAATTTTACAATTGAATAATTGAAACTGAAGCTTTATTTTAATAGTGTCACCCCCATCCTTCTGCCAACAGATCAACATTAAAACTTTTATTCTACTTCTGTCAAGTTCCATCCTGATTGAGGGGGAAGGTGGGTATTGCTCATCTAAGCATAGAGCTTTTGACATTTAAAGTAATTGGAACAAACGAATATGATTTTTCCAATGTTTCATTTATATTAGCTTTCTTTAAAATGCACACTGCACATACAGTGAGAAACCTAAATCTTTTGTGAATATCAATTCAAGATAGGAGTGGGAGTGTAGCAAGTGAAAAATAAAAATAAAATTGACTGAAATTGCCGACATTTCAATTACTCAAAAATTAAATGCCACTTGCATTTTAGGCCAAACATAAAGTTTTTCTATTGCCTCAGCTATCCTAATTTACCTGAGCAATTAAATGGAAAAAAGACAAATTTTCCAGAATAATTGTGAATGTCTTATTCGGTATATGCTTGTGAGTGTGGGTGTGTGTTTGCCACTTGCATTTCAAAGTTAAATCAGGGTAACACACTACTACTGAGATTTTAAGAAACAAAGATTTTTATAAATAATCATGCTATAGTTAAACAGAAAAATCATGGATCCTATATTCTATTAGATCCTTCTTGGTTTTAAATATTAATATGTTTACAGGGTTTAAGACACTGCTATGTTACATGTACTCAAATATATATTGAATAATTCTACATCATTCAGTTTTAATTTATTAATTCATACATATACAGTGTGTCATTTTATGACCTTAAGTCTGAGGGAGATCACGGAAATTCAAAGATCAAAAATAAAAAACTTAAATATTAGTAATCACAGGGTAGAGATAAGATTGGTCTATAAATACTTGCTACAAGTGATCGCATAGTTAGATGCTGTTCTCCAAAGTTCTTGCATAATCAGGCTAAGTATCAATAAAAGGCAATGGTTGACTTGTGTTGTTACAAAACAGCAGAAAAAAAAAAAAAGTCAGTGCACCAGGGCTTTGCTCCTGTTATTGTAAAAAGAGCAGAAGAGAGAGCAGTGGAGGATAGTGGTGATACTGAATTACCTGCTTCCTTAGTTTCTCATTGCTGTGACATAATTCCTGGGGGCAATTATGAAAAAATCAAGTTTAGAAGCAGAGGTGGGTTTTTTGTTTGTTTGTTTTGTTTTCTTGCTTCTGTGTTTTTTCTCCTTTTACGTTGTTAGAAATTCATTTATTTGTTTATTTTAGATTCTTTTTTGTTTTATTTAATTTTATTTTCATTTTGTACATTTATTTATTCATTTTACATCTCCATGGTAGCCTCATCCCTCCTCTTCTTAGGGTCCCTCCCTCCATCCCCTTTTACTCAGAAAAGAGGAGCCCACCTGCCAGACCATGCCAGCCCAGCACATGAAGTGACATCAGAACTGAGCACCTCCTCTTCCACTGAGGCCAGGCATCGCAGCCCCGTGAGGGGGATGTGAGCAAAAACATACATCATAGTCCATGTTAGAGACAGCCCCCACTCCACTTGCTAGAGGACCCACCATATAAGCAACATCGTTTCACTAAAACTGGGAAGACTTCTCAGTTTTTTTGTTTTGGTTCTGTTTTTTGTTTGTTTGTTTTGTTTTTGGTCTCTGCATTTTCATGTGTTCTGCTTCTAAACAAAATTATTTCCATTAGAATTTGAAATAGCTGAAATATTTGTCTTATTATTCTCAATGTAAAAGACATGATCTTACATACTATCCTTTTAAATTTGATTTAACTATTTTTAAAAAATAAAAGTACCCAGAAAGAGATATTTTAGACTCTAATCATAACCACTCTTCCTCCATTCCTCCCAGTCCCAGCCTTCCACCCACTTTCCCCATACCTCCCTCCCCTTTCAGGACCATTCCACTCTGGCACACCAAGGAGCATCAGGCCTAAGTGCCTCCTCTTCCACTGAGTCAAAACAAGGCACCTCTGCTGGGAAAATAGGGTCCAGTGGGAGGCAACAGAGACCAAGTCTGAGATAGTCCCAAATTCAGTTGTTAGGGGATCCACTTGACCAAGCCACCCATCAACTTCATATGTGTAGTGGGTCTAGGATGAGTCTATACAAGTTCTTTGGTTGGTGGCTCAATCTCTATGAGTCCCTCTCTGAGTTAATTGGCTATTTAGGTCTTCTTGTGTGACTCCTCCAGTTCCTTTGACCCTTCCGCTAACTATCCCACAAGACTCTATTAGCGCCTCTCTGTTTTAGTTAATTGGCTATATAGGTCATCTATCTGACTCCTCCAGCTCCTTTGAATCTTTCCCTAACTCTTCCACTCAGTTTCTCCTAATATTACTTTGTGAGTCTCTGCATCTGTTTCCATTATCTGCTGAATAAAGCCTCTCAGATGGCATTATGTTAGGTTCCTATCTAGTTCCTCTCTCCATACACTTCCAATGTCTATTTTATTTCTCCTACTTAGAGCCCTCCTTGTTATTTAGTTTCTTTGGGTCTGTGGAATGTAACATGTTTATTTTGTACTTAAATGGCTAATACTTGTTTATGAGTATGTACCATGTGTATCTTTCTGGGTCTGTGTTACCTCACTTGGGATGATCTTTTCTGGTTCAAACCATTCGCCTGCAAATTTCATGTTGTCTTTATTTATAATAGATGAGTAGCATTCCGTTGTATAAGTGTACCACAGTTTCTTTAACTATTCTTTAGTTGAGGGGCATCTAGGTTGTTTCCAGTTTCTGGCTATTATGAGAAACAGATTTTTGCTCTAGGTTTCAAGATACAGTCTACCATGTTTGAAAAGTCATGTTAGCAAACAACTGAAGCAGCTGGTTACATGTTTCTGCAAGCAGAAAATGGAGGGAGATGAATGATGGTGCTCAATCTATTTTTTCATTTCATGCATGAAGGTCCAAAGTCCAAAAAATGGTGCTTAGGATGAATATTCTCTCCTTAGTTGAACTTTTCTGCAAACACCCTCATAGAACATGTTGTGAGTTATGTTTCCATAGTATTTCTTTTTTATATAATTTATTTTTTATTTCTTCAAGTTACATCTCAATCACAAACCCCTCCCTACTCCCCCCTCCTGTCCCACCCTTCCACCCTCTTCTCCCTCAAATCCCCATTCTCTACCCGTTTTTTTGTTTGTTTGTTTAGTTTAAGGTATATCTTTTCCTGCCAACAGCTCCCCCTTTCAGTCCAACAAATGGTTCTTTCTCTTATAACCATAAATACAATACAAAACAACAGAAATAAATAGGCCACAATTATGAGAGTTATATGGCTTAGCATACATTCCCAATGTCCAGTCCATATGTATTTCTAAAGGTAGTAAATTTGACAATGAAGAATAACTATCACAACTCCAATTTTTAATAGAGTAATAAGACATATCATTAAAAAAATAATCCTACCTGCCCCCTAAGTTTTCATATTCATCTTCTAATTCTGAATGTATTTTATAAATCTCTCAAGGGCCTCACAATCCTCAATAGCTCAACATTTTTTTAAATCCAAAAATCTGTTCTGTCAATCAAAACAACCTGTTCAGTTGAAAATCCATAAACAAGTTACATATATGATATATAATAAGCAGTCTTACTCAAAAACATGAAGGAATCGGATCCTAACAAAGAAAGTGCAAGTGATATCAATACTTAAATGCAGCTAATCAAACACCAAATTTTGTAGCTTCCTGTGGCCTTGATCATTGGAGTGAACAAAGACAAAAACGTTTCAGTCCTAGGCCTCCAGGTTTGCTCACTGCAACACAAGTAGCTCCTCTTTAGGGTTGGCTCCACCCCATGCAAGCAGCTTCCATCAGGGAACTTCCAGCCTTCTGTACCTCACAAATCCTGGAGTCTTCATTCAAATTAGTCTTCAACTTCAAAGCTTCACTTATACTAATCCAGGGCATACTTTTAAGGTATTCTATCCTTCTACAAGTTTCTTAGCCTCAATAACTATTTGAAAACTCATTAGAAGCCTTCATGTTACTCTTGATTTGAGTTTGCCTGCAATACCATTATCGATATTTCTGCATTGTTCTCCTAGCTAGAGAGGTTGAATAGCCTCCATGAAACACAATTGAAGTGTCATAATATAATATAGAGAAACCACATTTCCCTAGGTGGTGTTTCTGTCAAAGGTGCTCATCCCCACACTGGCAATTTCATCTCTGATGCTCTCTGCTCTCCTTCGGAATGAAACTCCAGTTTAACAAGTTGAAAGCTTCAATGACTGGAAGGAATCATGCTCATTTTCTCACATTCCTGTCATTCCAGAAAATGTCACACATATATGCATTCTGTAAAAGGATAAATTCCTGAGAAGTTTCTTCTGCTTAGAGAAAGCTCTGTTTTTGACTCTAAACTTGTTTATGTCTTTTGTTACCAAACTTCCCAATTTTGTAGCCCTTTTCTCTCTTTCAATGAATGTCTGAAAAAGAGTAGTAATAAGTAGTCAGGCAAAATTCTGAATGTGAAGCTGTACAAGTATTTTTTTTCTTGAGTACATTTTTGCCAAGAAATTAGTATATTAATTTTGAATTATCCCTCATCCACCAGGTTGCAGGTAGAAAGTAGATATAGTGCAAAAATATAGCAAGAGTAGGCTCTAATTAAATTTCCCAAGGTGTCCTTATTACTGTCTGAAATATTATGACTTGGATCTTTACTATCCACATTTTTCTTAGTATGTTGGTTTTCAGAAAGCTCACCTAGTGTTCCTGTAAGCTCTACTTACAGCATCCTGGGGTTTCTATAGCCCACATTTCCAAAGTCTTTGCCATTACTCCTATACATTAATCTCAAAGATCTAAGAACTATATAGATCAGGTTTATCACAGCATAGGTTTCACTACGTAGTACCAATATTCTGTGTTGGTTAATTTTCTTGTTGCTTTAAAAACATAAAGACAAAAGCTAACAATTTGATGTTAAGTTCCATCAAGCAGGTAAATGATAGCAACAGGTAACAAAAGATGATAATAATTCAGAGACTCTCTACAGTTAACTGTATATATTTATATCGAGCAATTCCAGTCACCAGCATTCTTATGTTCATTCTTATGTTGGCTCTTGTAAAGAATCCTACCTTGTAAAGAATAATCTCCTATTGTATTATAGAATCTCAGAAAAATATCCTATTGACAAACCATGCCTGATTAGAAGGGAAATTATTTTATCAACTAAGTATATTTTTACCTGTGCAAATTACCTGAGTTGCTAATAATGCTTTTTGAGATCTTCTGCAAATAAATTAATAAATGATATTTTGTTGTTATTGCTGTTTATTTTTCATGAAACTTCATATATGGCATGACATAAATGTGTTATGGTGTGGGTTTTTACAAGTGATATATTGTAGAGAGCTGCGACGTGCCGCGCCCTAAAGATGGCGCCAGTTTCCGCCTTCCACCAGCCCGACGGTGAGCGCTCTCGGTGGTAAACAAGTCCATATTTGGCTAAGACCGCTGATCTGGCTTGCTTCCGCATATGTGGGCCTCTAAGATAGCACCACGTGGCATTACTTGATTGGCTGTTCATATAGTATTTAGCCTGTGGGTTGGGTCTGCCTGGGCATTCGGAAGACTGTTTTCAAGGGACCTGAATAAACTGCTTGAGAAGAGCTTTTGCGAGTTGCGTCGTTCTTGCTGGTCGAGGGGGACACAACAAGTGGTGGCCCGTACGGGGAACCAAAAAAGACTCAGAACTCCTGCAGTCAGGGGCAGCGCGCTGGTAAGTTCCTGGGATAAATTGGGACAATAAAGTTTCACGGAAATAGCGAACACAAGGTAAAGTTTCACGGAGATTGCGAACAAAAGGTAAAGTTTCGCGGGAAGTTGTGAACAAAAGGTAAAGTTTCGCGGGGAAGCTGCAAACCGAAAGTAAATTTTTAATCATGGGATTGTCTGAGTCACATCCAAATTTTCTGGCTCTTCAGGAGCTACTTTTAGCTAGGAATTTGAAAATTAAGATCTACCCTAGAGAGATTTTTGAATGAATGTGACTCCGTGGCTCCGTGGTTTGCGGTGTCCGGGAATCTTACAGTATCCTGCTGGGACAAATTAGGCAGGGACTTGGATTTTTCTTGGGAGCAAGGGACTCTGAAGCATGGAGTAAGACCAATTTGGAAGATGGTGAGGAGTTGTTTAGAAGATCAGAGATGCTGTAACGCAATCAAGGAGGGAGAATCAGCCTTGGAACTGCTGCAAGGGGAAAGATCTGAGCAGGTAGACAGTGAAAAGGAAAGTAACAAAGGCGAAAGATTTGAGCAGGCAGACAGTGAAAAGGGAAGCAAAAAGAAGGTTCTTCTCTATCCCGATCTTAGAGATTTTAGAGATTTTAGAGAGCAACTGTGTTTCCACGCTTATTTAGCAGTAATAGAAGCTTAGGTTTACCCTACCTTCCCTTTGATGATCAGAGAAGCCCTATAGAGGGTAATAGAAATGTCAGCTTGAAGGGTAGTCTGTGCTTTTTAATGAGCTTCAATAGGTCAGATGATACAGAATGCATTAAATTGTCTCAGCAGTCAGCAGATTTTTTACCACAACTGAGGTTTGGGGGTAGGAGTGGTGGTTTGTTTTCAGGCAACGGTTCTCGCCTTGAAGGATGGTGGCCCACATGAGTCTCTAACCGGGACCCCCCCAGACAGCCACGCTGGGCACCTTTTTGTAGAGGATCCACAGGAGAGGAAGGACCTTTTCCCTGGACTGGATGTCAGGAGCGCAGAGCAGTTTGGGTTCAACAAGATTATTTTTCCTTTAGCCCCATGATTAGTAATATAGTGAATAAGTCTTGTACAGGAATGCTTGATATATATACTAGGGATCCTCAGCAGACTGCCACCAATCCTTTTGATTTGTGGCTTTTGTGTGGGGTAAATGGAAGTTGCATGGATTTGGGACCTGTCATTATGCTTGGGGGAGGAATTTATCAAAGAGGTAATTTTTCCCTAGGGTCCGCTACCAAATTGGATTTTTCTAGCGGTAGTGGCTCTGGTACTTGGAAATCTTTGTTTCATTCTTACCGCAATAAGACCTTTTCAGCTTCACCAGTAAGTCTCTGGCCTCCTTTTCTGTGGATTGTAAGTAATGGGAGTGCATCCTTGGGTGAAGAAAAGTTAGTATGCACTCCAGGCACATGTTTTTATGCCCTATGCTGGAATGCCACAGCCTTTCCTGTGGCTGTGGTGACTAGAATGCCTCGATATGTACCAGTTCCTGTAGAGGCCCCTAATACCATGATGCTATTCAGGTTTAAAAGAGATTTTGGCATCACTGCAGCTATTGTTACTGCCATCACTATTGCTGCTGTGGGAGCTACTGCCTCAGCTATTGCCTTGTCTAGTTCTATACAGACTGCCAATGCCCTGAATGACATCTCAGCCACTGTGGCACAGGCATTGGATACTCAGACCTCTATGAATTCTCATCTCAAAGGAGGCCTTATGATAGTTAATCAACGCATAGATTTAATACAAGAACAGATTGATTCTCTTTGGCAACTAGCACAGTTGGGGTGTGAGTGGAAAATGCAGGGTTTATGTGTTACTTCCGTGTGGTATCAAAATTTAACAAAGGCTGCTAATTTGTCTAGACAATTGTCAATGTTCCTCTTACAGGATTGGTCGGCTGAATTTGAAAATTTGATGAGAGAGCTGAGAGCGACAATCGTCCACATCAATTCCACTCGGGTGGATCTGAGCCTGGCCACTGGTTTGACTTCCTGGATTCAGACGGCTATGGATCATCTTAAGGAGTGGGTGGGCGTAGGCTCTTTGGCGATACTAATGATACTAGCCTCTCTGGTTTGCCTATGGTGCATCTACAAGATGAGAGCCACACAAAAGCGTAATGCAGCCATGATTATACAGGCCCTTGTTGCCATTGAGGCGGGCCAGTCCCCTCAGGCATGGCTCGCTGCCATGAAGCCTTAAATCTTCACTAAGCATAGTCCCTGCCCACTGAGGTATTCGTTCCATGGATATTAGGGTCTGGCAAGTCAATGACGGAGTAGACGGGTAAGTCTCGGCCACCTAAGACAGGGCAGTCCCGAGTGGGGAGGCTGACCCAGAGATGGGTAAGAGTTTGAGCACCGCCCTCCTACAGGCTCAGGCCCACCGTGAGATCCCCAGATAGGGGGATTACGAAGCCTTTCCAGGGACTTCTCCAACTTTAGAAAAAATAAAAAAGGGGGAACTGTAGAGAGCTGCAACGTGCCGCACCCTAAAGATGGCGCCGGTTTCCGCCTTCCACCAGCCCGACGGTGAGCGCTCTCGGTGGTAAACAAGTCCATATTTGGCTAAGACCGCTGATCTGGCTTGATTCCGCATATGTGGGCCTCTAAGATAGCACCACGTGGCTTTACTTGATTGGCTGTTCATATAGTATTTAGCCTGTGGGTTGGGTCTGCCCGGGCATTCGGAAGACTGTTTTCAAGGGACCTGAATAAACTGCTTGAGAAGAGCTTTTGCGAGTTTTGTCGTTCTTGCTGGTCGAGGGGGACGCGACAATATATGAGGCATGTGGTAATAATCATATAATTCCTAAAGGGATTACAGTCCAGGATAGATGTATGACTTGAAGTTTTATTTAATGTATGTTTATAGAACCTAAACATTAATGAGTTTGATGTGAGCATGCAAAGTAGATTTAGAAAGTAGGAAGAAAAAATTCTTTTATAAATTCCTATTTGGGGGAACTTTATTGCTTAAATCTATGGCTTAGATTTTTAAAAATACCTGTTATTTTTCCTTGAATTTCATTTCTGTAGTTCACATATACTGTAAATTACAAGTAAGCAAATTAGTCATGTTGGCAGGTGAAAGCCACAATTTCTTTTATGGGCATCATTGGTGAGTCTTCTGAAGTTGAGAAACAGTGTTCGCAAAAGTCAAGAGGATTGAAAGATATAGTGTTTATATGTCTTAAACTGTAATCAAGAAGGCAGAAGTGCCAAGGTTTGTGGAAGACTCAAGCTTACGAGATATTCTTTGGGGAGATATAAGTGCTGATCTCTCACAGCGAAGGGTTGGGATGCTTGTATAATGAAGGAAATAACACAGATGATTATTACAAAAATGAACTATTAAATCTTCTTTCTCCATAGGAGATAGTACAGTCTTTGCCTGAAAAAGAAAAGCAATCTGCTCTATTTTACTTAAAAGCATTCTACATATATTTAATAGTGTTATACTTGAGGTTTCACCTGAAGGTATTTTAGAGTGAAATGCAAAATTATTACTTAGGACTATTACTACTTAATATTATATAATTAAGATAGATATAACTCAAATTTTAATGCAAAGCACTAGTGAGTAATACACAATCCAGGTGAATTGTAGGTCAAGGTCAGACTCTAGGATTTTAATTTGTCCATGGTCAGCTGTGATAGAGAGCTAAAAAAAAATTATTTTTTTCATTTGGGAAATTCATTTGTTGACTTGTCTTGATCTCCATTTGTTACAGGCATTATGAGATTTTTTGGTTGCTCTAAACCTTTCATAGGTTATAAAGGGAACTTTTTCAGATTTGTCTTACAAAATGAGACATATATGAACATTCACTAGAACAGAAATCCAATTTATTTGATCTTTTGTTTTAATCTGTCGATCAAATAAAAACAAAAATTCTTAACTGAATAGCTTAGCACAAGTTATTATATAGTGAATGAAAATAACAGGAAATTTACAGTGATTAAAAACACTATCTCTTTGCAAAAATGCAACATATTAATATATTACAGAAAATATGAAACATACTCTTAGAACAATATCCTAATGTAACAAGCAAATGTCATCACAGCTGATATTTGTTGACAATTCAATCTCTGATAATATTCTCTAAATGAGGTGATCTTTGTGATCTTCATTTGCAAATGGTGCAATTAATTTGAAAATATCATTTTATATTTAATTTTTATGGAAATATATGTTAAATCTGTAATATGAAATATTGAAAATAATATGATTATGTATGTTCTGGTATGCTTGAACCTTAAATTTAAATATATAATTTAAAATATAAAATTAAAATATAAATAATTAAGTATATATATTTGTTTTTTTTTTTTTGAGACATGGTTTTTCCATGTATCCCTGGCTGTCCTGGAATTTACTCTGTAGACCAGGCTGGCCTCAAACTCACGGATTCACCTGCCTCTGCCATCTGAGTGCTGGGATTAAAACTGTGCACAATCACCACCAAGCAATCTATAAATATATAAATATATTTTGAAATCAAACAAAAATAACAAACTTATCAAAAAATTAAATAAAGTGTTATATTTAACTGTGTTCCCTATAGTATATTAAGAATTCAATTGAAAGTGCATTGATCGAATATACTGCAAAAATATCTCACAAACTGTTCTGTTCTATTATCCTTGTAAAAATTTTCTGTGTGGGGGATAAGAATAGCACTGTTATATTTACATTTCATTATGAAGCCATGTATATATATATATATATATAAAATACAGAAAAAAAACTTAAGTTGACAAATGTATTTTTAATTGAGGGAAAGAGTCCTAATTAATTAAATAACCATGACTTTACAGAAAAAAAAATGATTTCCCTTTTCAGTGCCTTACTTCATCAAGATTGCCTGTTAAACATATTAAATGCCAAAATTAAGTCTTATTATTGTTGTTTTGAGATTAGTGTACTTTCATAACTTTTATGCTTTTATTACTGTCATTTATTTACATTTGTAGATGGGAAACAGACATATCATAGTGTGTATTTGAAGGTCAGAGGGCAACTGTGGAAATAAATTCTCTTTATGCATCATATGGCTACATTAAATATCCATGAAACGTTTGTCTAAGTTACAGTTGGTGTTATTGAAACTTGTAGATTTGAAAAGTGACAAGATAGAGAAATAGATTTTAAAAGCAAGTTAGGAGATATGAAGCATACATGTGTCTTCAGTATACAGATATAAAATTATTAAAACACCTTAGGCTTGAAGAGGAACCAAGAGTAAGTAAATTCACAAATGAATAAAAAATTTCACAAGTGAATAGGATAGTCTTTTTGAATTTGAAAGATGATAGTGTTTTGTTAATCTTTGGCATTCTGACTAGGGTAAGGTGAAGTCTCAAAGTTGTTTTAATTTTCATTTATCTAATTGCTAGGGCTGATGAACTTTTTTCTTTACAAAATGTCCATTTGTAACAGTTAATTTTTTTTTACTTTATTTTCTTAATTTTTATTTTATTTTTTTTATATTCTATCATTTCACCCTCCCCTTTCCTCCCTACAAATCATCCTACATAATCATCCTTATTCTTTTTCAAATATATAGCCTCCTTTCTCATGAATTGTAGTTATATATATATATATATATATATATGATGTATGCATTTTTCCTACATACACAAGTACTGCATACATGACATCATACTGTTCAGAATATATCAGTGTCACATCTATGTATGTCATCAGGGCATACCATTTGTTATTAGTAACCAACTGTGTGCTCTTTCCTGGGAAAGATTCTTTCCTTTTGTGCTCTCAGCATTCTATCATAGCTGGTAGTTCATAATCTATGCCTGTAGGAACTTCCTCGTCTACATAAGCATATTTACTGCTGTTCTTTTTCAGTTCATGTTTAGGCAGCCATATACTTGAGTCTATGTGGGTGTATAGTTAACGTTCCTAAGAAACAACAACAAAAAAAAAAAAAAAACTAAATAAAAAACACATAATAAAAAGCCTTCTTTCAATTGGACAGGGTAGTCAAAAAGTCACTCAACAAAATTAAAAAAATAACAAGAGGTATTGCAATCAATAAAATCACACATTCAACACCAGGATCCTTTGGCCTTTACAATGTATCTGCCCCAATTGTCCAAAGTTCCTGTAAGCTTAGGTATAGACGCTGTTTTATAGATCTACCTTTGGGGTCTGGAATGCACAAATCTACATTTAGATTGGTTGTGGTTCTGAACTAGTCTCCAGTCCAAAGTGATGTTTCCCTGAGGAGTGAGGACTAAAGTATCTGGGGTATATAAAAATGTTTATAATATATTTAAGGATTATACTGGTTTAGCAAAGTTAAAGTTCTAAGTTCTGCCCTAATATTTATGATGTCATCATCCATAGGTAATTTATAGGTTCACAGTAGCAGGCGTGATTTCCCTCTTGTTGAGCAGATGTTAATTCCTATTAAAAGCTGTTGGTTACTGCTACTTATATGTGCCTCCATTGCACCCTTAAGGTTATTGGTACATAATGGTCATTGTTGTGGTTCTTAGGTGTCATTCCTAGGTAAAATTGTTGACTAATTTTAACTTTTATAAGCCTATTGCTAGCATGATTAATACTATGTCTCAGGGAGGAGGCCTTCAGGTCAGTTCCAGCTCACAGTTTTTGGACCATGTTTTCTGAAATACACAGTGTCTTTAACAAAAAGGACCACTGAGAAGAGTAGCGAAGAACAATATCAGTGTATTTTATTTTTAAATCTTTTTAAAAATATTTATATATTACTTCAGATTACATTTTTATCACAGTGTCCTCTTTCCACCCCTCCCAGTCCTGCCCTCCCACCGTCTTCCCCATCCCTTCCATCCCAATCCTCTGGAGTGGAGTGTCCCTACACAACAGTATCCCGCCCCAGTTCAACACTAATAAGAGGGTCAACAGCCTCCTCATACATTGGGGGCCTGCAAGGCAGCACCACTAGTGCAAAGTGTCTCATTGACAGGAAAAAGAAAGTCTATGTTGATGTTCCCTTTGGTGCATTGGATGTAGCATAGTTATCCTGTACTATATGGTTAAAATTAGATTATAAGTGAATAGATGCCATGTGCATCCTTCTGAGTCTGGGTTAGCTCACTCAGGATGAACTTCTCTAGTTCCATCCATTTGGCTGCAAATTGCATGATCTCATTGTTTCTGATGTCTGAGTAGTATTCCATTGTATAGATATACCACAGCTTTTTAATCAGTTCTTCAATTGATGGACATCTGGGTTGCTTCCAGTTTCTAGCTATTACAAATAAAGCTGCTATGAATATAGATGAGGAAACTTCCTTGTGATTCAGTGAGGAGTCATTTGGATGTATACCCAGAAGTGGTATGGCTGGGTACCGAGGCAGAGCTATTCCAAGTTTTCTAAGATATTGCCAGACTGACCTCCATAGTGGTTGCACAAGCCTGCACTCCCACCAGTAATGAAAGAGAGTTCCCCTTTCTCCACACCCTGGCCAGCATGTGCTGTCATTTGAGCATTTGATCTTAGCCATTCTGACAGGTAATTTTTAAGTCTTTTTAACAACTCTGTCCAACAACTTAAAAGAAGACTTCTTATAACTTGTGTTGAGATTTGTTTTATTTTATTTTTATTTTTTGTTATGTTTTAGAATATTTTTGGCTCTTGGAGGTCGCATTGCCAGCTCAAATGGCAAATTTCACTTAAACTATATGTGTATATTTATATAAAAATATATGTGTATTAAAGGTTGATATTATAGGTACATAACTAATAACTTCATTTCTTATGACTTTTATCCAATACCCTTACTCTTATTTTACTCTCTTACCTCCTTATTATTTTTTCTTTTGAGAACTCTCTGATCAGATCCATCTGAACAGGGACAATAGCAATGGATATACTGACATATTAGGTGAAAAATCTTGAGGGCTCAATCCTTGAGAAATAACTACTAGTAGCTGAAATATTATGAGAACAGAATAGATAGTCTTTCTTAAAAAAGAGCACACCAATCGATTATCAAGTACTAAAACATCAGTCCTAAAATTTATATACATACATGTAATATAATAGAAGCTGAGAATCCATTTATATGCTTAGTGATGTATAATATACGTGATTATATCATATATTTATGTATTTTGAAACATATGTATGACTATATGTAAAGAAGTGACTTGACTGAGAGTAAGGAAGGTATTTAGGAAGGATTGAATGGAAGAAAAAGGAAAGGATGAAGTAATAATAATCTTAAACTGTTAAAAACAAATATGTAAAGATAATTTTATCAGAAACAAAAACTTTAATTACATTCCATTGATAAATAAACATATGAATAATACTTTAAACACTAGAATACAATCATCCACAAACTACAATATTCATGAAAGATCTAATTATAATAAGTGTTTGCTTATATATGTTAGAGAACAGAGTTGCTTCATTTTTATATAACAACATTATATTTGTATAATAAATAAAATGACCCTTAAAAACTAAAGGACTCTAGATATTGTTTATTTTATTTAATCTTTGCAGAAGAACATAAAAATATTTGCTAGCAAGCAGAGGAAGAGTATCCTTTGGATGTTCCCTATTTTGCTGTATGATAAATGATGATTACGTTCTCTCCTCTAGGTATGTATTTTCTACTTATTTTGTAGACATTTTCTTCTTTGTTATGTTTTACTTTGAAGTACACAGTGCCCACATAATTTCAATCTATATTACAGGAGTTCAAAATCATATATTTCATCTTACTAATACTCTGTGGAGGTTTGAATAAGATTGCCCATATTATATTTGTATCTTTGGTTTCCACTTGTAGAACTGTTTGGGAAGGTTTAGGGAGTGTGACATTATTTTTCTTTGAGGAGTTGGGTAACTCAGAATGGGCTGTCCAGTTTCTAAAGGTCATTCAAATTCTCCCCTTCCCCACCTCTTTCTCTCTCTCTTCTTCTGCCTTCTTGTTGTTGCCTCCATATGTAAGCTTTAAACTACTGCTATAGCTCCCTCCATACCTGTGTGTCTGCTGCCATGCAACCTGTCATGATGTTCAGGGACTATAACCTGCTGAAATTGTGAGTCCCCAAATTAAATGCCTTCTTTTATAATCATGGGGTCTTTTCACAGTAAAAAAAAAAAAAAACAAAAAAAAAAGTTGGGACAGAAGTTGGTAAAATAGAGCAGTAAATTACTATGTCTGGCCTGATCGTGCTAATTTTAGAGAAATGTGGAAAACTGTTGGACTTGGTGCTACAAAAATTGTTGAACACTATGAACTGGGATAAAAGGACCATCCAAGTAGGATATTAGAAAACAGTATAGCCCAGAGCTATGTCACTATAAAGGCCAGCTCAAGATGTTTCAGAGGAGACAGCATTAGGAACTGGGCTAGAGATCATTGCTGTAATGTCTTTTTTTCAAAGAATGTAGTTGATTTTTGGTATTACCTTAAGACTGTTCCTGAATCTAAATTGAAGAGTTCTATACTAATATCTTCGGCACAGATTTCAAGATAGCGGAATATTGCCTCTGCCATATAGATATTTTTGATCCCTCTTCTATGAGGTGTCTGCTAGGAAGAGCAGCATACAGTCCAAGAGAAAGTAATATATTGCAATCAACAAAACCTGAAGATGTGGGATTCAAAGTGTCCTCTATGCTTCTTGACTTTAGACATATAATTGGAGTATGCCATATTAGGTTTCAGTCATGCTTTTATAATATAAATAGTAGAAGAGAAGAAAGAAATATAAAATATGCAATTTGATTAGAAAAAGAATGGTAAGAAATTTAATGTCTGTGCTAAGGCATATGCAGAGAGGGATAAGGAGAGTTCCAAAGCATAATGGAATAAAGCAAGTAGTGCCTGCGAGACAAGATTCCACCCAGCTAGTTCTGCAACCAGTGATACAAAGGGACTGAGGACTATGTCCACCTAAAAATGTAACCACAAAAGGAAGATTATACAAATGAAGTTCAAGGAGATAAGCAAGCACATGTACTTGGCAGCTTATGCCATAAGATTACGCCTTTAGAGTTATGAATTATATATTAGTAAGGGAACGAAGGTTAAGAAGGCCTTGTATGTGCTAGGATATTCCCTATATGGAGGCCCAAGGAAGCTCTTTCAGGAAGCTGTGAAAAGTGAAACCTGTTTTCCTTGAGGATCCAGGATATTACAAATGTCAGAGCTGCGGGGTGTCTGCTAGGAAGAGCTGCATACAGTCAAAGAGAGAGAAGGATATTGCGATCAACAAAACCTGAAAATGTGGGAATCAAAGGGCCCTCTAAGCTGTTTAACTTTAGCCATAGACTGCAGGAATTGAAGTATGCCACACTGGGTTTCAGTCATGCTTTGGTCCAGTATTTCCTCACTATGCCCCACTTGCCTCCCTATTGGAAAAATAATGTAAATTCCATGCCGATGTTATTGGACATATTTTATTCACTTATTCTTACTTTTTTTAAAACAGGTGATTACAGTTAAGAAAATTTCTAGAGATTTTGAAGGCTTTGGACTTGAAACATTGTTGAGACTGTTTTGACTATGGGGACTTTTGAAGTTTTACTATGTCAATTTTGTATTATCATACAGAGGTTTCAAGTCTATGGATGCCAGGCAGTAGGATGTGGGGGCTTACATGAGAATGGCCCCATTATGCTCTTATATTTAAATGCTTGGTTCCCAGTTGCTAGAATTATTTGGAAAGGATTACATATGGCCTGGTTGGAAGTGTGTCCCTGAGGTGGGTTTTGAGGCTTCTAAAGCCCACACCATTCCAGTTGGCTCTATCTGCATCCCAGCTGTTGTCTGAAAATGTAAGATTTCAGCTACTACTTTATTTCCATGCCTATTGCTATGCAGCCTGCCATTATGATTAGGCAATCTAATCCTCCAGAAAAGTGAGGTACAAAATTTAATGATATCTTTTATACTTTGCTTTGGTCATGGTGTCTTTTTACAGCCAAAGAAAAGTAACTAAGACATACTATTATTATTTTTGATTATATATTTTTGTTTTTGTTTTTTTTTTTTGTTTTGTTTTTCGAGACAGGGTTTCTCTGTTTAACAGCTCTGGCTGTCCTGGACTCGCTTTGTAGACAAGGCTGGCCTCGAACTCGCAAAGATCCGCCTGCCTCTGCCTCCCAAGTGCTGGGATTAAAGGCGTGCGCCACCACCGCCCGGCGATTATATATTTTTGTATATATATATATATATACACACATATATATGTTTGTATATATGCTTAGAAACTTAAGATTTGTAATTTTGTATCTATAATATTTCTATCAAATATTATAAAGCTAGATTGTTTCATGTGAAATTAAACAATTTTGTACCATTGTGAAAAGTATTTAAATATTATTTGCTGATATATATTATTATATATGATATATAAATAACCATATGTATAATCATATACATTATATATATAAATGAATCCATGAATACATATATACAGCCCACACAAGAGCAAGCATATGGATACAATAAAAAATTACAGTGTTATATTTGAGGTAGTTTTTGTCTTTGCACATTCTTGAAGGAAATATTTTGGTAGACTATTAAAGCATAGCCTATTAATTTATCTAATTAATATTCTGAGTTAATCACTCTAATCAATACTTTAAACTTTATTATTAAAAGTATCACTTGAATGAAGTGTGGCTTGGAACAGAATGGAATGTGTAGTAAAAAATAGAAGCCCATTATGCACATGAGAGATAATGGAGATACCTGTAGTTCAAGTGCTCAGAAGGCGAAGACAAATGGGCAACACATTTTAACCAGTCCTGGCTGCAAAAGAAGCTGTAAATCACTATGACATATACAAAGAGATTACTTTACACAAACATAAACATGAAAGAACAAAAAGAAAAATATACTTATTAAACACCTGTTGAATTAGGATATTAACAAATGTGAAGATTTTTTATTTCTCTATTATTGAATAGAACTTTACAAAATGTCAAATGATAATATAGACCAATATCAGGATGTTTTGAGGAACTTTATATTAAACTAGGAATATCCAAGTTATTAGGTGATAGGGAATATTTATACTGCAATGATTTTTATATGAAGAATTTCTGTTTGCTTTTATATGCTACTATTTCCATATGTATCACATTCAGGTAAAATGTCAATAACTATTAACACATTAAAACAAATACCAGTAGATATTATATATGAAAGAAGTTTCCCTATTGTGATATTTTACTTTTTATTGATTTGATATTACTGGAATTTCAACTTCAGTTTCAAGTCAGAAAAACTAGGACAAGGAATAGGTAATCTTTACAGGGAATCTCTGGGGTATCACCTTTCCTAGTGGCATGCTTTTATTCCTGTAATCAAGGACACAACTGAATCAGCACATGCTGACAGCTCTGCTTACACAAGCTACAGAGACTAGAACTAGACTGAGAAATTAATTCTGATATAAGGCATTCCAGCTTTTCCTTTAATTCGTTTTTCATGCTTGTCCATTTGCCTTTGTTGTTTAATCATTATTTCTTCTTGAATGATGTTGGCAATCATTGAAGACAGAAAAGCCAGGATCCTATAGTTAGTTACTAAAAAAAAATATACTATGTCATAAAACAGGGATAAACTACAATTTTAAATTCAGTTATTTACAAAACAATAATAAAGTTTAAAGGAATAATACTTTTGAACATAGTCTTGTTTGATAAATGTTTAATATACTATGAAGCCAAAGTCATCCTGCAATATATCAGGAAATGAAATTTTATTCAGTGAGTGAAACTGAATACTAAAACAGTTAATCAGTCAATATTTAATGGCTCTCAAGATAAAACTTACATTATTTTAAAGCTTTTCATATTTGAGAATGTGTAACTATAGATAATCACTTCAGAAAATATTTTTATATTGCTTTTCCTTGTAATGTAAAATATTCTGCCATGTAATATAAGAGGGATTTTTGGTTTTGTTTTTGAGTTTTATGTAAAAGCAAACGTGAATGTTTTAGCTGTCATGTTCTTCACTGTCATCCAGTAGTTCCTATGAGATCCACCTCCCTTTTGTGACAGTGTCCTATTCTTTACTGTGTTCACAATGTACTTGATGTGCATTCAAATCATTTGATATTTGAAACAAATAATAAAGCTGAAGAGTTGTTGTGCATATTTTATTGCACATATTCAGACTTCTCAATACATAATTTGAAGTAAAAATTGGTTCCTGAGCACATTACCACTCAAATTATATATGGGTTGCAAAAGAGTATATTGACTTGGTTGTTGTAGCCTGTACTATTACAGTAATTACATGTCTTTTATCATAAACAATTTTAATTGTTCATTACTTACAATGTTAACTTTTTAAAAACATTTATTTATTCAAATTACATCTGTGTCACAGCTTTCTCCCTCCTCCTTTCCTGGTCACACCCTCCCACCCTCTTCCCCCTTTCCCTTCTATCCTTCTCCTCTGGTGAAGGGGGCCCTTACAAATCAACTCTCCTCAGTTTATCAGTCACATAAGGGCTAAGAGCTTCCTCTTGCTCTGAGCCTGACATGGCAGCCCAGCTAGGGTAAAGTGTCTCACTAACAGGCAATAGAATCCAATACAGAGACCTCTCCTGTGCTCCATTAGCTAAGGGATCTGTATGAAGACCAAGTTTTCTATTATCTATATATGTATAGGGGGGTCTAGGTCTAGACTAAGAGGTTTTCTTCTTCTTCTTCTTCTTCTTCTTCTTCTTCTTCTTCTTCTTTCTTCTTCTTCTTCTTTCTTCTTCTTCTTCTTCTTCATCATCATCTCCTCCTCCTCCTCCTCCTCCTCCTCCTTCTTCTTCTTCATGTTGTTAGTTAGTGTTTCAGTCTCTGTAAGTCCCTAGGTGCCTAGGTTGGTTGGTTCTGTTGATCTTCATGTGCTATTGTTGTCCACTCCAGGTCTCTCTATTCCTCCTCCCTCTGTTATTCAGGACTCAGAGAGTTCCACCAATGTTTGGCTATGTGTCTCTCAGCATCTGTTTTGATCAGCTTCTGGGTGGAGTTTCTCATAGGATCGTTTTGATAGGTTCCTGTTCCTTTGGGTCTGTTGATTGTAGGATAGTTATCCTGTATGGCTTAAAATCGAGTTATAAGTGAATACATGCCATATGGAGCTTTCTATATGTGAGTTAGCTCCCTCAGGATGAACTTTTTTTTAGTTCCATCCATTTGGTTACAAATGTTAACCTTTTAGATAAGGATGTTTCTCCCTCCTTCTCTCTTTCCTGTAAGACCTCCACCATCTTGGGTTGAATCCAGCTCCCAGGAAGGGCTTTTTCCAGTTGCTTATGCTCTACCTCTGTAGTGTACCATGTGACTGATCTGGACTTCCAACAAGGTGAAGGAACAGATTTACAAAGTGATCATGAGAGGCCTGAATCGCTACCAAATAGAAGTGAGGGACTCACATGATATATCACAGGTCCATATTGTGACTGGTAATAAACTCTTGAGAATCCTTAAGTACAAAGGCCTTACCACTTATCTCCCTTTACATCTCTATCATTTGATTAAGAAACTGGTTGCTATCTGAAAGCATCTTGAGAAGAACATCTATAAAGTAGTAACATATACCTGAACATTTGTATATCTACTTAATGACAAAAAAGTGTTATGAATAATAACATTTAGTGAAGAGAAATATAGTAAATAAAGTACCTTTTAATTTTTAGTTTTTGTAATTTGTACAACCTAGTAAATAGTATTGAATAACCACGATACCATCCAAATTCTGTAATTAATCTTCATTTACTCCTGTGGATGTTATTCTTTTATAGGATGTATATCAACATGTAAATAATTATTAAAAAACATAGAGTTCAAAACTTAATAGAAGAATTCATTTGGAGTAAATTGTGTTCTACTATAAAATCATGGGATGAATATTTGTTTTGATATTTCTAAAAGTATACCAACATTTATCTATTAATGTGTAAGTATTGTTCAGTTGAAAAAAACTAAATTATAAGCTAGTGTGCAATAAAAATGAAAGCAAGATTATTGAACAACTAGGTTAACAGCAACAATTTTTGATAATGGAAAAATGAGTTTATGCTAATTATTTGATACTAAGGGTGATGGAGATTCTGAGAATATTCTAGAAGTCTCAGATTGATTATAAAAAGACTTTCATCTTCTTAGCAAAGTACTGTATAAGATAAATATTCACTAATATCTTATGCAGTACCTTTAAAAATAATATTAAAGTGATGTTATTACTTGTGTACACCATTTATACCAGTAGAGCAAAGATGTAGATGATTCATATTTCCAATTGGGTGGGAGATCCTGCTTAGTCTTAAAATAATGAGCCAATCAGTAAATCCTGCTATCAGAAGCTGGCTGAATTTAGCATCCTTATAATTCCATCTCTTATGATATTAACATAAAATTTTGAGAAAACATTTAGTAATCCTTTAATAATGATTCAGTTCACATATTTAGTTGAGCATAATCATATTAGCTTCAAAGAACCTTCAAAGCTTTATTGTTTTTCATAATGAAATATATATTAATCTAAACTATATCCATACCGTTAACACACATATTAAAAAGTCTACCATATTAGATATTTTAATATATGTGAATGCATGACCTAATTAATAAACAGAAAACTCCATATTGACTGTATAATCTATAAAACAAAATACTTTAATCTCTAAAATAAAATTTTAAAATATAATAAGTAGTATAGCTCATTGTTACTTTGTAGAAGAAAGCAGTGATGTTTGAAATTTGAAAGTGATGTTTGATTGAGAGGCAGACAAAGTGACAAATGAGAGAAAGATTTGGCAGAATGAGTCAGGGAGAAGATATGCCTAACTCTCACAAGGACAGAGAGTAGAAAGAGGCAAGTTTAGAGAGGAGTGCAAAATGAGAAGGGTTTAGAGAGAGGAGGCAGTTTTACTGGGACAGTTTTACAGAGACAGGACACAGATGAAGACAGAAAAAATCAGAGAATGAGAAGGAGCCAGAAGATTAGAAAAGATTGCTAGAATTATTTTAAGGCCAAGAAGAGTAATTCAGTCAGATGCCTAGAGAAAAGGCAGATTCAATCAGTCAGCGTAGAGAGGATTTTGGGCCAGAACAGCTGAGTTGAACTAAACATCAAGAGTTCAGAGAGAGTTACAAAGGGTAAGTTTATTAAACAATAAGCCTCTGAGACGACAATTATAGCTGGTGAACAAAGGTTACATGAAAGTTACTTTTACACATTACAATTATGGACACCACACTACAATTAATAGGACACACAAAATGTGTCTCTTGCACAAGCCTTGAATAAAATAATTGACATAATCAAGTGAAGGGTAGTACATAGAACTAAAAATAATATTAGTAGAAGTGGGAAAGGTAAATAGAAGGTAATGGGACAGTTTGATAATAAATAATGCTTTAGATACAGTATAAAATATACAGTATAATAAAAATAACAATAATGTCAAAAAAGAAAGAAAATGGATGTACAGACTTCTAACCAAAGTGGCATAACAGATTTGCATTCCTGTATCAGTAGAAAACATGTACTAAGACTGACAAAAATTCATTGACTGGCATTTCTTGTTATGGAAAATCAATAAAGAATACACAGGATGCTCCCACTCTTGCTCTACTTTGTCTCACTGAATAGCATGAAAACAAAGGCATTCTGTTCTTGGGAGGGAACATGGGGAAAGCTATGCACATAAACATAACTCTGGGCATAATCAAAGTCCATGACTTTTCACCAAATTTCACATCATCTAATCAATGTAGGAAAAGTATCAGACAACAAGAGAAATTCATTCACAAAATTAAAAAAGGAAAAACACAGGAAAAACACATGGCCAAAAACAACATATTCCATTTTCTCATAAATCATACCATGATATGGTATGGAAATGAGATAAAGTGGTCAGAAATTGCACCTGAATCCCTTTTTCCATCTCTTATGATCTTAACATAAAATTTTGAGAAAACATTTATCAATTCTTTAATAATGATTCAGTTCTCATAAAATTTATACATTTATTGTACTGGGTATTGAAAGCTCAGATTTTTGCTAGGTAGTTGCTTTGATACTTGTCTGTTCCTTCAGACCATCTTCAATTTTCAATCAAGAGAATTAACTTTCATTAATGAATTCTTATGTAATGATTTTTACGATCTTTTCATATGGTCTAGTAGCCTAAAATTAATAGGACACACAAAATTCTATTAGTAGATTAGTGTATAAACTCCAATGGTATGTGTATATAGAAATATGCTACTAGGCAATGAATAAACAATTTAGTTATAAATTAATATCATAAATCAATATTATTATATAACCAGATTTTATTTTTAAAAGGCCTGTAAAAATACAATTATGACATATTTAGTCATTGTTATAATAGAGAAACATAAGGAAGGGAAGGGATATATGGATGTGTGTTTGTCTGTATACTCTGTATGTATGTGTGTTTTAAACTAGTGTTTGGTAACTCACCTCAGCATGAAAACTTAGGATTTTCACAACCCTTCCATGGTAGAGTGGATCTCAGAAGATTTACTGTGAAAAGAGTCAAGAGTTGTAACGATGAATTTAGAGAAAACAATCTCAATCTTAAAGGAAAGTCAGGAGCACTGCAACCCAGAGAGCAATGCTTCACACCCAAGTTCAGAGAGAGAGAGAGAGAAAGAGAGAGAGAGAGAGAGAGAAAGACAGAGATATACACAGAGACAAACACAGAGAGTACTCCCTCCACATCTACTATCCATTCAGATATTTTGAAGATTTAAGATTTAATTTTAAATATTGAACATTTAACACTAGATATGCCATGTCCCACCCAGTCAGGACAGGGCATTTGATTTACAGACTCTAATAACCTAAGAATTTTTTTTTTCTCACAGAACTACAGAAAACACCCAAAACTAATATTGGACCAGCTATTAATGCATCCTGTGATAAGTTAAACTTGATTCATTGAGTTATCTATTTAAATATACCCATTATTAACTTGATAATTACTTATAATACCCAAACAAATATTATAACAAATGATATAAAACTTTCATTTGTGCAATAGAAATGTTGCTATCTACTACCTCCCCAAAGAAATAAGAAAGATTCCAGTCAGGTTTATTGAAAACTGAATGCAATCCTATATCTTGGGATGTAGAGTAAAGAGGACAAAGAATTCAAGGACAGCCTCAGATATGTTAAGTAAGGCCACCATAAGCTATATGACATCCTGGCTCAAAAGTGAAGAATGAAAGAAGAAGAGGAAGAAGAAGAGGGAGGAGGAGGAAGAGCAGGTAAAAGAGAAGGTGAGGAGAAGAATCAGAATGAAAAGAAAAAGGACATTTCTTAGAAAATATATTATTTTCTTAGTATCCCAACTTTTACATATTATGATGTGAAATTAACAATATTTAAATATTATGACATAATATTAATAAATAAATTACATATAATATGTGATCTAAAAATTGAAAAGAAACATTAAAACATATACACATACATTCTTCAAAACATTATCTTAATAACATGAGGAAAAATATCCTTCAAATGTTATAGACCTGATCACCTGTTTGCAGCAGACAAGGATAGCTACAGTCTTCAAGTACTCATTAAGTGTGCTCCCTTTATCTTCAAATACTATCTGTTGCCTGTGGTTTTTTTTCATAATATGATTTCTAATCCTTCTTTTTCAAAACTTCTAAGAGTCCAAGAGGATTATTTCAAAATTTCCACCTGAATAAAGTCACTGTTGTGCCATTTTTGGAAATTAATCCTCATTTGGAAATACTTAACTACAGGCTACTGAATTGTAAGGGATTTGAAGATGAGAAGACTCAATTTTAGAGGAGGTCAAAGAGATCACCATGACTAGTGCATCTTAATTTCTACTTTGATTTTATTCATAAGACTTGTGAATCCCAGCAACAAGGGGAAAACACTATAAATTAGACCATGATTCAGAGCATGTATAGCTTCCTAAAGAACATTGCCTATGCCAAGAAAGACATTGGAATCTAATTAGAGATGCTACAGAGTCTTCAAAAGGCCACTTTGCTGTTCCCTAAGGATAGATCAGTCAGACTAATGAATAAGATTCCATGAATTCCCTGAGCATAGGTTGATGTATATACTTGTTTGAGTTTGAGGAGATTTCCTTTATCAGAAGCAATGCTCTATGAGGTATCAAGATATTGTGTAAGTCATACTGCAATTTCACAGATGGTATTGTTGGTTGAAGCTGTGCATGTAGAGAAGACAAATCCATACTCAGGGTAAATATATTTTCCAGGAAGACAAGAATGCAGTATTTCTTTCTATGATAGAAGCTGTTCTAAATAAGCACTCTGCCCCTGGATTTCTGTCTGTTTACCTGTGAAATGGTGTCATTCCTAGTATTCATGGTGTAGTCTCTGCTACTAGCAGTTTAGAAGCTCAACAATATAAAACCAGGTTGACCTGTATGTATGGAGCCTAAATTCCAAAGTCCTTGAACAATGCCATACTATCACCATGGATTCTTTGTTAATGAGACTATTGTGGAAGAAAATGATTTAAAAATAATCTTTTTTGTATCTCTAAATCTTCTTATTCTAGAATCATAGCTAGTAAAATTATCTTTTTGTAAGAGTATTCTTTTTTAATATTTATTTATTACTTCAGGGTACATCTCCATCACAGTGTCCTCTTTCCACCCCTCCCAGTCCTGCCCTCCCACCCTCTAAACCCTATCCCTTCCATCATACACCTCTGGAATGGAATGTCACTACATAACAGTCCCCAGCCCCATTTCAGCAGTCATATGAGGGCCAAGAGCTTCTTCATACACTGGGGGCCTACAAGGCAGCACCACTAGGGCCAAGGGTCTCATTGATAGGAAAAAAAAGTCTATGTGCATTTTCCCTTTGGTGCATTGGTTGTAGTATAGTTATCCTGTACTATATGGCTAAAATCTGACTATAAGTGAATAGATGTCATGTGCATCCTTCTGAGTCTGGGTTAGCTCACTAAGGATGAGCTTCTCAAGTTCTATCCATTTGGCTGCAAATTGTATGATTTCATTTTTTCTGATAGCTAAGTAGTTTTCCATCGTGTAGTAACACCACACTTTTTTAATCAATTCTTAGGTTGAGGGACATCTGGGTTGTTTACAGTTTCTAGCTAACACAAATAAGGCTGCTATGAACATAGATGAGGAAATGTCCTTGTGATTTGGTGAGTAATCATTTAAATGTATTCCCAGAAGTGGTATGGCTGGGTCTTGAGGCAGAGCTATTCTAAGCTTTCTAAGATATCACCAGACTAATTTCCATAGTGGTTGTACAAGCCTGCACTCCCAACAGAAATGGAGGAGGGTTCTCCTTTCTCCACAACCTTGCCAGCATGTGCTATCATTTGAGCTTTTGATCTTAGTCATTCTGTCAGGTGTAAGATGGAATCTCAGAGTTGTCTTCAGTTGCATTTCTCTGATGATTAAGGATGCTGAGCATTTCTTCAAGTGTCTCTCAGCCATTAGGTATTCCTCCTTTGTTAATTCTCTGTTTAGCCCTGTTACCCACTTTTTGATTGGATTATTTGGTTTCTTGGCATTTAATTTCTTGAGCTCATTATAAATTTTGGAATTCAGCCCTCTGTCAGATGTGGGGTTGGTGAAGATTTTTTCCCAATTTTTAGGCTGCCATTCTGTTTAAATAACAGTGTGTTTTGCCTTATAGAAGCTTTTTAGTTTCATGAGGTCCCATTTATTGATTCTTAGTCTTAGATCCTAAGCTTTTGGTGTTCTGTTCAAGAAGTTGTCACCTGTGCTGATGAGTTCAAGGATTTCCCCACTTTCTCTTCTAGTAGATTTAGTGCGTCCACTAAATTCTGATGATTAAAGATGCTGAGCATTTCTTCAAATGTCTCTTATCCATTAGGGATTCCTCTTTTGTGAATTCTCTGTTTAGCTCTGTTCCCCATTTTTTAATTGGATTATTTGGTTTTTTGGTATTTAATTTCTTGAGCTCTTTGTAAATTTTGGATATTAGCCTTCATCTGGAGGTATCACCATTCCGGAATATAAGCTGTACTACAGAGCAATAGTAATAAGAACAGCATGGTACTAGTATAGAAACAGACCAGTGGATCAATGGAATCGAATTGATGACCCAGAAATGAACCCACACCCTTATGGTCACTTAATTTTTGACAAAGAAGATAAAACTGTACAATGGAAAAAAGGTAGCATCTTTAACAAATGTTGCTGGTCCAACTGGATGTGGACATGTAAAAGAATGAAATTAGCCCCATATTTATCACCTTGTACAAAACTTAAGTCCAATGGATCAAAGACCTTAATATTAACATAAGGCTGGTCACACTAAGTCTCTTAGAAGAGAAATTGGGGAAACCCTCGAACTCATCAGAACAGGTGACAACTTACTGAACAGAAAACCAACAGCTCAGGGTCTAAGACCAACAATCAATAAATGAGACCTCATGAAACTGAAAAGCTTCTGTAAGGCAAAAGACACTGTCATTCAAAAAAAAAAAAAAAGGCAGCCTACAGATTGGTAAGAGTACTTTTCTGTTAGCATTTACCTAGGAGACTGATATCTCCATTTCCTTCTTCCTGAATATTCAAATGTATCAGATGCCACTTTTTAAAATTTTATTTATTTATTATGTACAGTGTTCTGCCTGCATGTATGATTGAAGGCCAGAAAAGGACACCAGATCTCATTTTAGATGGTTGTGAGCCACCATGTGGTTGCTGGGAACTGAACTCAGCACCTGTGGAACAGCAGTCAGTGCTCTTAACCTCTGAGCCATCTCTCCAGTCCTCAGGTGCCACTTTTACAGCTATGCTTGCCACTAATTTTCAAATCCCTTTTAACTTTGTCTCATTAAAAGCAGTTTAAGCATTACTGTATGATTGTGTATCTGGACTTCTGTTACCTTCCCATGAGGTGAATAACCAGACTTCTCATATTTCATTTTATAGGAAGGAGTTTGAATGCTATTGCCTCTCAGACATGTTCTAGCAAAGGACTATAATATTTTAGGAACCCACTTTTGATGGTGCATCATATGCAAAATTGCCTGTAGGCCAAGCTGCCATTTTAGTCTTCCTTTGATGACTGTGGAAAACTTGTATGTACCTAGGAAGAGACAAGTACAGCAGCAGTGTCACAGAATTGGAGATAATTAGTGCATGAACTACTTTTCATGTTCTCTACTTTGAGAGCTATAAGGATATGCTGTAAGTCAATCAGATATAAACCACTTTGGGATGGTGACACAATTTTATTTTATATATCCATGTGATGGCCTAACAGGCCATATCACAATGATGACAAGACTGCATACTAACCTACTTACCTACACAGAAAATATATGTCTCTAGTAAGGTCTAACCACATACATAATTGCTTCTCATAATACAACTAGTTATCCTATTTATCTTGAAACATGACAGAGCTTTTCTGCAAATTCTTTGGGCATATAATTGGATTCATTTTTGTGTTCCAGCTGAATTTTGAAGGAAATACTCTACATGCCAATTGACACTTCAAAAAAATTGGGCTTTCAAGTTTTGTTTTTAATATATAGAAATGCTAGACTATTAGATTACATATAGAAATCAGATCAATCTTCCTCACATTCAGAGAAAAGAGCATAAAATGAGAAGCAGATGTTGCTATATGTGTAAGAAAAAGTTATGAAATGTCAAATACATAAAGAAACCCAAGTTATCCTGATAATGATATATATAAAAAGTATCCTATTATCTTTAGACTAATATGTAGTCTATCATTTTATTAGAATTAGGGGATTTTGACTGTTTAAAAAATATAAGTAGCAGATCTACTTTATTATTTAAAATGCTCATCTTGTGTACCTTGCATACCATCATCATCTGGATCATGAGGTCTCTAAGCTCAATCTTCTATCCAACAAGATCCAAGCACATAGGCTACTCTTGACAAACAATGCACTTAGGTGTTTCTACTTTGGTCAATGACATGGTGCGCTGGGCAAAACAGTTACTACCAAGTCTGATGACCTCAATTCAAACTTTGGGACCATTAGGAGGAGGAAGAGAATTGACCTACAACATCCTACAAGTTGTCTTCTGAATTCCTTCTATGAATGCCCTCTATGCCCAATAAGTAGATAAATTTTAAAACCATATTTGAAAATTTAGTCAACTGTAATCACTAAAGTCATAGACTAGAAATATGTATGAATCTTAAGGTGATTTCCTCTGAACACATTGCACATTTCTTCTAAATTATGGCATAATTATTGTGATTTTCCCTCAAAAATGTCCTGGAACTACTCAAAAACTTTTTTTTTAAGTCTTCAGTCTTCCTTCGTATACTTTGCAGTTTCTTTAGTGTGAAGCTATTCCATAATTACCAAGTCAGGTTATCTTTGAATACTCAGTAGAGATCTTATTAAACACAAAATCTCACCTTCAAATGACATGCCATACATTTTATTACCCATAATTGCTGTTGCCTCTCAAAATGAAATTAAGAGGTTTAATAAATCTTTAATGACTATATAAAATACAAACAAGTTTGCACTTTTTCTTTGACCCTCATTTACACCTTCCATTGGAGAATTAGCAGAGACTCATATTTACTTTTTATATTTATATAGTTTGAAATTCTTTTTAAGAAAAAATACATCAGCAAATGTATAAATTCATTTTCAATTAATAGTTCCCTTTATTCTTATAGTTAAAGAAATTAATAGAATGATTTATGAATTTCTAATTATGTCATAAATTATTTTGAAATTAAGCAAGTGTATTTTTAAATTAGATTAAAGAAAACATGACAAACAAAAGATAAATGTGGCTTCAGTTAAAAGAATTGTTTTCCACCTATTTAAAATTTTGACTTCATACTAAAATACAGATTAAAAATGCATTTTTCTCAAAGGATTTTAAGAAATATAGAAGCTGTTATTTTTTATGAGTTCATAGGAATTCATAAAAATAGGACATTTAAAATGAAATAAAAACTAGGATTATTAAACCTAAAGTAAAAGACTAAGGAAATGAAAGAAAATATATTTTTCTATCAGTTGTATTTTAACTACTTTATTAATATATCTGTTTTCATTAAGATTTTATACCTTCACATGTTAGTGATAATTTACCCATTATTTTATCTTAACCCATCTCTAAATAAATCTCAGTCATATTAAATAAATGCTCTACTATAGAATATAAGAATAATGTTTGTTACACTCATATCTGATAACCTTGCATCTCCCAGTCAGGAGCTTACAATTGAAACAAATCAAATTCTAAACAAATTAGGCAGAGTGAAGGAATGATTATTTCTATTAATCTCATAGAATTTTTATGCAGTGTTTGAGACAAAGGAGGGAAAGAGTAAGACATTGTGGTATTGAGGAATGGATTATGAATATTTAAATATCTCCTGAAAAGTCTTTACCAAATAAAGTGAAAGTTGACCATTGTTCATATTTACTGAAGGAAGTGTATCAGAATTAAAACAAAGATATCAGTAGCGAAAAATATTTTCAAACCACATCCTCTAGTACATGCTCAATACAACACAACACAATACAATAAAAAGCATTACTTATTTAAATTATTCTCAACACAGTTTGAAGGCAAAATGTCACATTTTTATATCTACAAGATGATACTTCTTTAGAAAGCCACTATTAGTAAAGGTGCAAATTTTGGCAAAGTTGTGGAAAGAAATACCTTATTCACTGTTGGCAGGAATTCAAATTGGTTCAGTCACTCTGGATGTAAGCATGGAGATTCCTCAGGAAACAAAACACGAATTTAACATATGACCCAGTAACTCATTGGTATATGCCAAAAGAACTGGACATACTACTTCACAGATATTTGCTCAGCTTCTTCCTTCATTTTCTTCAAAATAACCAGGAATTGGAAGCATCTTAACTTTTTTTCAGCACATGAATTGACAATGAATATGTGGTAATATACATAATGGAACATTATTCAACTCTAAAGAAAATTAAATCATCAATTTTGCAGGTAAATGACTAGACTTAGGAAAGATCATGTCAAGTAAGGAAACTCAGTCCTGGAAGTTCAAGTGCTGCATGCTCTCATTAATCTTCAGATTCCAACCTTCCAGTCTCTAGATGTGAGAATATGACATTGATTAATCATAGAAACAAGAAAATATAAAGGGAATGTAAGTGGAGCTGCGGTGGAATGGGGGGGAAATAGTAGAATACAGGTGCATGAAGTAGTAAGTGAAAGAATTAGGAGGGGTTTCCAACTAGGGAATGGGGAAATAAGTCAATAGAGAAAGAGAAGGTGAAGAGAGGATAAGAGACAAAACCCACCAAGATTGGTTAATAAATTTTTAAGGAACCACATTATTTTAAGCTTACATTCAAAAGGCATATAACCATTTTGGTTGATAATATTTGCCATAATAACTATTGACTGACAATCCCTAGTACCAGGCACAGAAATAATCCTTTTGCATTGTGGGTCAGTGTAGTCCAAGTGACTCCCAGAACATTATAGACTTATCAATATAGCCTGTGCTTGCTTCTTTGGGGTTTAGGGTGGGCCTTTATTGTCGAAGACACCAACACTTAGGACACAGGCATTGACGATTTTCAGCTGGATCTCACCTGCAAGCCTCTCTCTTGTGTTCTAGATTCCATGGTTCCAAGAAGTACTTTGCAAACTTCCACTCTACAGGAGGGGAACTATGCCCAGTGCTGGATCTTATCCAGATTCCTGGGGTTGGTAAAGCAATAGAACTTAGATAAGAAACTACAACTGCCACTTTGCTATACCAGTGTACTTTATTACTACAATCTAAATGTTATCCTTTTACATTCAGGTAAGTGTAGCTGCCTCCCTGATCAAAGAACTCTACCATACATACAGCAAATGGAGACCATCCCAGAAAACCACAACTGGACACACTTCAGAGGCCAACAGATCATGTGGATAAATCTCCATCACAACCCCTTCATCTGTGGAAAGATTGGACAGAAATATTGTAAGAGCCAGAATACCAGAAAGTTTGATGTATAGGAGTCTCTATTAGAAATGGTGCTCATCTCATTTAATGTCTGCATATAAAAGAATGCAAATATATCCATACTTATCAACCTGCACAAAACTCAAGTCTATGTGGATCAAACACCTCAACATAAAACCAGGTACACTAAATTTAGTGGAAGAGAAAGTGGGGAAAAGCCTTGAATTCATTGGTACAGGAGACACCTTCATGAACAGAACACCAATAGCTCAGGCACTAAGATCAACAATTAATAAATGGGACCTTGTGAAACTGAACAGCTTCTCTATGGCAAAGGACACCCTCAATAGGACAAAATGGCAGTGTACAGACCAGGAAAAAATCTTCACCAACCCTACCTCTGACAGAGGGCTAAAGTCCAAAATAAATAAAGAACACAAGAAAGTGGACACCACCAAACCAAATAATCTAACTTAACAATATGAGGTATAGAGCTAAGCAGAGAATTCTTGACAGAGGAATCTCGAATGGCCAAGAAGCACTTAAAGTAATGTTTAACATCCTTATTATCAAGGAAATGTGAATAAAAACAACTCAGCTTCCATCTGATGCCCATAAGAATGGCTAAGACCAAAAACTCAAATGACAGCACAGGCTGGCAAGAATGTGGAGCAAGGGGAATGCTCCTTCATTGCCAGGGAGAGTGCAAACTTGTACAACTACTTTGGAAATCAGTTTGGTGATTTATCGCAAAATTGGGAATAGTTCTACCTCAAGACCCAGCCATGTCACTCCTAGGCATGTACCCAAAAGATGCTACACTGTACCACAAGAAAACTTCTCAACTATTTTCATACCAGTTTTATACATAATAGCCATAAACTGGAATGAACCCAGATGTTCCTCAATCAAAGAATGGATAAAGATCTGTGGTATATTTACACAATGAAATACTACTCAGTTCTTAAAAACAAGGAAATCATGCAATTTGCAGGCATATGGATGGAACTAGAAAATATCATCCTAAGACCCAGAAAGACAGTCATGATATTTACTGACATAAGTGAATATTAGTTATAAAATACCGTGGATAATCATGCTAGAGTCCACAGACACAAAGAAGCTAAGTAACAAGGAGGGATCAAGGGAGGAGTTCTCAACCCCACTAAGAAGGGGGGAAAAGTAGACATAGGAAGTGGAGGGATAGAGGGAACTGCATAGGAGAGGGTATGGAGAGGGAAATGGAGGGGGACTCAGATGTGGGAAGAATAGAAATTGGGGGTGAAAGGTCTGGAAGAGAGAAGGAAAATTGGTGGGGGAGTATCTCTAGGATAAGCTAGAGACATGGGATGGGGAAAACTCCTGGGTGGATATGGGTGTGACGCTTGTAGGAAATGGATGAAACTAGAAAATACTATCCTGAGTGAGTTAACCCAGCTCCAAAAGGACATGGATGGTATGTACCTACTTATAAGTGGATGTTGGCCATAAAATGCACAACTATGTTACAATACACAGACTCAGAGAAGCTAAGTAACAAGGAGGACCAAGGAAGTATGCTTGAATCTCACTCAGAAGGGAAAATAAAATAGATATCTGAGGTGGATGTAGAGAGGGACCTGCAGTTGGAGAGGGCATAGGGACACAAATGGGGGGGGGCAGATTAAGTATACAGAGAGCAGGGGAGAAAAGTCTGTGAGAGATAACTGAAATTAGTGATGGTGGAGGTTGGGATAGGAGTCTTGAGTGAACATCTCTAGGAAATCCCTAAGACCTGGTTTTGGGAATATTCAAGGGAGTGTATAGAGGTGACCCTAGCTGAGACTCCTAGCATTTGAGAGTATGGTACCTGAAGGGGCCACCTCCTGTATTCAGACAGAACCCTCAGTGGAGGGATAAGGAGGCCAACTCACCCACAAAACCTTCAACCCAATTTGTTCTGAATACAAGAATGCAGGGATAAAAATGAACCAGAGCCTGAGGGAATGATCAACCAATTACTAACCCAACTTGAGACCCATCCCATGCGTGAGGAGTAATTCCTGATAATATTAATGATACTCTTCTCTGCTTGCAGACAGGATCTTAGCATAACTGTCCTTTGAAAGGCCCCATGGAACAATGGATTGAAACAGATATTGAAACCCAGAGTCAAACGTTAGATGGAACTCAAAGAGTCTTCATATTTTTTTTGCCATTACATGATTTGGGAAACTTATTTTATGAGGACTGATGAGAATCATCAGCTGGCAAAGGTGCTTAACACATGATGTCACAACTTGAGTTCAGTTCTTCGGGTCTTCATTGTTGAAGGAGGAAACACATGCCCACATGTGATTTCTTGCCAAACAAACACACACACACACACACACACACACACACTCACACACACACACTACAAAGAAAGAAATAAGCAAACCTAGAAAACATTCTGAGTAGCATTAACAATAACAAACTAGTCATCATTTAAAAAATAGTCATGTTTAATATTACATTAAAATAGCAATGACAAAAAAGCACAAGTTTTGTTTCTCACTGTTATCTGTATTTATTACATAGGAAACCTCCCAAGAGTCAAAATGAGATTATGTTAGTAGCTCCATAGTATTTATTATATAGTCATAAATATTTATTAAGTTTCACGAATATATCTATTGCCATATTTAGTCTTTGAATATCCATGGAGTCCTCATTGTAAGCCAGAAATTGCTGTTAATTCTGAGAGCTATAATTTCAAATAGTAGGGCCAGGGAGAAGAGAAAGTGGGGAAAACCCTCAAACTCTTTGGCTCAGTGACAACTTCCTGAACAGAACACCAACAGCTCAGGATCTACAACCAACAATTAATAAATGGGACCTCATGAAATTGAAAAGCTTCTGTAAGGCAAAAGACACTGTCATTTGAACAAAATGGCAGCCTACAGATTGGAAAAAAAAATCTTCACCAGCCCCACATCTGACAGAGAGGGCTAATATCCAAAATTTACAAAGAACTCAAGAAATTAAATGCCAAGAAACCAAATAATCTAATTTACAAAATGGGGAAAAGAGTTAAACAGAATTCACAAAGGAGGAACCCCTAATGGATAAGAGACATTTGAAGAAATGCTCAGCATCTTTAATCATCACAGAAATGCAACTCATGACAATTCAGGGATTCCATCTCACACCTGTCAGAATGGCTAAGATCAAAAGCTCAAATGACAGCATATGCTGGCCAGGTTGTGGAGAAAGAGGAACTCTCCTCAATTACTGGTGGGAGTGAAGCCTTGTGCAACCACTATGAAGGTCAGTATGGTGATAGCTTAGAAAACTTGGAATAGCTCTACCTCAAGACCCAGCCATACCACTTCTGGGTGTATACTCAAATGATTCCTCAACAAACCACAAGTACATCTCCTCATCTATGATCATAGCAGCCTTATTTATCCTAGAAACTGGAAACAACCTAGATGTTCCTCAACCAAGGAATGGATTAAAAACAGTGGTACACAATGGAATATTACTCAGCTATCAGAAACAACGAAATCATACAATTTGCTGCCAAATGAATTGAACTAGAGAAGCTCATCCTGAGTGAGCTAACACAGACTCAGAAGGATTCAAAGGGCATCTATTCACTTATAGTCGGATTTTAGCCATATAGTACAGGATAACTATACTAAAACCAGTGCACCAAAGGGAACATGAAAATAGACTTTTTTTTCCTGTCAATGAGACACTTGCCCTAGTGGTGCTGCAGTGTAAGCCCTCAGTGTATGAAGAGGCTCTTGGCCCTCATATGACTGCTCAAGTGTGGCAGGGGACTGTTATGTAGGGACACTCTATTCCAGAGAAATGTGATGGAAGGGATAGGGGTTAGAGGGTAGGAGGGTGGGATTGGGAGGGGAGGAAAGAGGTCACTGCAATAGAGATGTAACCTGAAATAATAAATAAATATTTTTTAAAAAGAATAAAAGGACTGTAGTTACATTTGGTCAATTTATTTAGTTTTTTTAATTAGTTCCCCAAGTTACATCCAAATCACAATCCTCTCCCTACTCCCCTCTCCAGTCCCACCCTCCACCGTCTTCCCTCCTCAATCCCCCTTCCTCTTCCCTTATTTTTTAGTTTAAGGTATATCTTCTTCCCCTCCAACAGCTCCCCCTTTCAGTCCAACAAATGATTATTTCTCTTATAACAATCAATACAATACAAAACAACAGATATAAATATGCCACATTTATGAGAGTTAAATGGCCCAGTATATCTTCCCAATATCCAGTTTATGCATATTTGGCCCCTGACTTTAACATTCTACTATCTAACCATCTCCGTGAGTTTAAAGGTCTATATCTGACTCAACATTCATACTAACTTGCAACACACTTTTAAGAGTATCTTCTTAGATCTATAACACCCTCTTGATTCCTAAACAACTCAAAATTTAACTATGAGACTCTAGCTATCTATTCTTCAACCACCTCAGAGACCTGAGAGATATAATTATATCTTATTATATAGGAAGTACAGGGCCTGCAGCTCCCAAAACTAAGAAATGACATACCAGTGGCTGCCTAGACAGTTCCCATTTTCTCTCTATACATTACAGCATCAATCTTCAGCCGTTTGGCCCCGTTTCTCTGACAGACATTGATTGTGAAGCAGGAATTATGAAGGACTTGCCTACCCTGTCTTGGCAGACCTAGGCTGTCGATTTACCTGCTTCCAAGTTTTGTCCTTTTTGGACAGCATTCTGTCTACAGTTGAAGCAAGGGGTTTTTCTTGCCAAGAGATAGGCTTGCCACTAATTCAGTCATCTCCCACGGGAGATTCTTCGATACTCATCTTCTACTTGGAGTAGAATAGGGGGTGCTGTCAGGAGCTGACATGTCTCGATATCAAAAATATCTTACGTTAGAAAACATCTTTGGCCGGGCGTTGGTGGTGCACGCCTTTAATCCCAGCACTTGGGAGGCAGAGGTAGGCGGATCTCTGTGAGTTCAAGGCCAGCCTGATCTACAAAGTGAGTCTAGGACAGCCAGAGCTGTTATACAGAGAAACCCTGTCTCGAAAAACCAAAAAAAAAAAAAAAAAGAAAACATCTTTGAATGCCATATTCTGCAGATCTCTTGAGGTTTTTGAAAGTGCCCTATCTATCTCTTATATTGATAAGCAAATGTTGCTTGTCTCTTAGCAACTTTATTTCTGACTAGCTTAGAAAATAACTGTGATAGACTGTCATAGTACCTAACAAAATGACAAGCTTGAATGACTATTAGTTTGTTTACTCTTTTTTCTAGCACATTTTTACAAATGCAAGGAATCTACAGCTACAAGGAGTAACAATTATATTAAAATGAGTTGAGGCCTGTAACAACACAAAATAAACAAAAGTTTAATAAATTTCCTGAGACAACAAAGACAATGGTGTTTTGGTTTTCTATTTTAAAATATAGATTTATCTAAAAAAATGCAATTACTTAGTAAGCATGTTTGTATGAGATTTTTGCATGTTAATTTAAACTACATGCTTTATGGCATTTAAAAGTTATAGCTAAATCAAATGAGCAGGGCACTTTCTGTTTCAGTCCATTCCATTTTCCTAAGATGAAACAGGAATCTGATTATGACTATATCTTTGTATTATGTTTTCTTTTAATCTCTGTAGGGTAGGTGCACAATTTACTAAAACTTCAAGTTTAGACCTAGCTCTGAGATGTGTGTCATCACTGTGAGAAATTTTCAGAGGCAGCAGCACAATTAATGACTGACAGATTGAATCTTAGTATCACAATAGGACTAGTAGCAAATGCTTTGGGGAGGGAAATAAAGTAATAAATTGTCTTTAAATTCTTTCCTGGCTCTCTTCCAAATTTGATCCTGGATGCCTTTCTATTAAGCTGTCGTTTCTGCCTACGCACCATCATATTTCTAGTGAAAGTACATCAAAAATACAGGCATTAATGTACAGAAAAGTTCTCTCTTATTCCCTTTAGTCTTATTATAGTCTGAAATGCCTAGTTTCATATATGTGACAACCCAGACACATTGACTGTCTATAAAACCTCACAAGAAGAATCCACTTGACACTGGCAGTTGAAGGAGAAAGGCAGCAAGAATTACAAGATATGAGACAAAGGCAGAGCACAGCATTAGCCACACTCCTTAGTCTTACAGTGGAGAATATCTACCCTGGGCACTGAGTTTAATTGTGCTGCAATTGCTGCAAACAACTCCAGAAGGCTGTACTTTCATTCCCATTGTAGGTCAATGAGCATATTTGCATGCTAGAAATTATTAGCAACTAGGCCTGTCCCCAGGAGAGCATCCATGATGCTATTCACAGTCCATTAAGAGCAGAATTCACCCATGACCAACAGAGGCTGTGAAGAGATGCTCTCTCCTTGGGTATCACATTAGTGGATGCATATCACTCTCTTTGGACATATCCCTTATGCACTAAGCAACTCATAGATTTTGAAATGAAACTTTTTCATAAACTTAAAATGTCACCTAACAAACATACTAGTATGATGTTTCATAAGTTTTAGAAGTAAACATGCATCATAATCTTAAACATATAGAATATATTTTGAACTTTCTTTTTTATTGTTGCTTTGCGTTTATGTTGGCCACGTGAAAGCCAAAACACTTAAAGTAGAAATATAAATAATTTGAAAAACGCAAATGAGTTGCTTCTTAATATATATTATAATTATAATAAATTATAATTTATTAAATATATATTTTATAATATATAATTTAAATCAAAATTTTCTTGAATAAATACGTTTAAGTGCCACTGTGTGTCACCTTCTGTGTTCTTCACAGTGGAGACAGTGAGTCTTGTCCCCAGGGTGTTTACATTTAAGTAGTTCTATCCCTGACGTATAAGGTTTCAGCTTTTACTCATTTTCTCCTCCTCTGATCTTAGTTTTGATTATTTTTACAATTCTATTTCATTGTGTTTTTTTGTAAAAAGGACAGGATCTTAAATTTTTACAAAATATTAAACATGGAAAGCATTAGCATGTTGGCTTATTACCAAGTAGAGCATCTCATTTGCATAACTTACCTGAGTAAGTTTAGATCTTTACTATTTATTGACTGATTGCTTCTCACACATATTTTGTAATTACTGTTCCATTCTTGGCATAAACTGAATGAATCACGAAATATTTTTTATCCTTTCAATATTTTTATTTTCTAATTTTCATGTATTAAAAATAAATGTGTCTAGAATATATTTAGATAATATTTTCTCCTCCTCATCTTCTTCCAGACCCCTCCACTATCACTAACATTCAAATCCACAAACTTTTCAGTCTCTCTCTCCTTAGAAAACAACCACACACGTAAAAACTAATAATAAAATGAAGTAAAAGAAAAACAAACACATTAGCGTAGAAACAAACAAACCAATAGAAAAAAAAAGGTCAAAGAGGGAGTACAACAAATACATATACAGAGAGACTCACACATTCCCATACACAAAAATTTCATAAAAACAGAAAGCACAAATTATAGTATATATATAAGGGACACATACAGTTATTTTTAAAAAAAGGAAAAGAAAAACAAAAATAGGGAAAAGGGAACAACAAACAACAACAACACAAAAAACTAATAAAGTATTATTCAAATTGAATCTACAAAACTACCATTGAGATCATTTTGTGTTGGCCATCAAATACTGGGCATGAGAACTGACCATAAGATCAGTGTATACTCAGTGAGACTCCACTGGGAAAAGCAATTGAAACTGCAATTTAAATATCAATTGTATGTATTAATAAGTATAAACTGTAAGATTAGGCCTGTGGAGTAGCCTGTGCCTGATGGGATATCAGCTGGTAGCCTGGCCCACCTTAACTGGTGACCTGACTTGTACTGGGGAAAAAGCCTTGGACTAAGGGTGGCCTATACTACCTGTAATTTAAACTCTGTTAACTAATATGAGTTGTTA
This sequence comes from Lophiomys imhausi, assembly GCA_907164525.1. Lineage (NCBI taxonomy): Eukaryota > Metazoa > Chordata > Mammalia > Rodentia > Muridae > Lophiomys > Lophiomys imhausi. The sequence continues at coordinate 435,062 of CAJQZJ010000238.1, read as the reverse complement.
TATGGCCAGTACAATTGCCGGCAGCTTGACAGGACATTTGCTGAAGTTGGTGGGAGGCAGATGATCCTGAATTGCTTGGACTGATGATGATCTTGGATTGCTTGGACTGGCAGCCTAAAAGCTGCAGAGGTCTTTTCCCCAATAATTAAATACACCAAGACCTTTTAATGTTTCAACACTTAGCCATTAGCTGGGCAGACTCTTGGTTAGCTAATCTAAATTAATCTGGACCACCTAATCCCAAACCACCATGTGCCTGTTCCCTTCCAGAGCTCTCAAACACTTCTATCTGCTTTCATGTCTCCTGTTGGTAAGGGAGATTCCTCTGTGTAAAATGGAGGGTTCCTCTTTCTGTCTCAGGAATTCCTACCTTTCTATACTCTTTCTGACCAGCTAATTGGCCATCAGGAACTTGTATTAACCAATCAAGAGAATGCCTCAGAAGGGGTGGTAACCAGATCTCAGCATTGAACTCAGCCTATCAGTAGCAATGTTATTAGACCTATCCAACTCCAATTTTCATTTGCAAATGGTTATGTATTTGACAATCTTCTAGGTTAGAGATGAGAACTTGTATCTAGTTCTTCTTTGGGGGCTGAGATCCCATCTTCCCCTGTACTGTGCAGTTCCTGTACATGCCCCCACAGTCTCTGTGAGTTCGTATGTACATCAGTACTGCTGTGGTTATAAGGCACTGTTTCCTTGGTGTCCTCCACCATCTCATGCTCTTACAATCTTTCTGAAGCATCTTCTGCAGGATTCCTTGAGACTTGATAGGAGAAATTTGATGCTTTTTAAAATACAAATGTCACTCTGTGTAGAAAAATAAACTGTTTATTATTACTGAATATCAAGAATGAAGCACAATGGTTTATAGAATATTACTTCTAAATAGGTTTTCTATGAAAAATGATACATTTTACATAATATCAGAAATAATATTCCATTTAGATATTGCAAATATTATAGATCATAAAAGTTGTTTCTTTAACTTTATATTCACACTTAGGGTAATTTGAAAAAATTCATTCACAGGATTCCATCATTAAATCACTCTCATTAAAGTTTTTGAATAGTAAGAGAATCAAACATAGTATACAAGTAATTTTGAAAGAAGTGTTTAACATTCTCTGTGCATCAGACAAATGTATTTAACAAATTATCACTTATTCTTTATAGAAAAAAATTAGTTAAATTACATTGCATTGGATGCCATTTGTTGAAATAATTAATTAAATTGTTTAACCGTGTTTAGATTATTGTTAATTTGTTTGGCAGTGATTAATTCTTAACTCGACATTAGAAGCGAGTACACAGAGACACCACATGGATTTTAACTAGCCTTGCCCTGAATTGAGCAATCTTGGCTCATCTAAGCTAGCTCTTAATTCTATTACCCAAATATGACCCCAAATATACATACGTCCCCTTGGACTGCCATTCTCCATGCTAGGCCGATGATGTTCCTGGCCATGTGGAATGAGGTTCCTTTTTCTAACCCATGGTGTGCATCCTCCTTCCTGCTGCTCCTGGCTGGAATACTTTTATCCTCTGTCTAAAGTGCAGGTTTCCTGTTGTAATCTCAGGAAGTCAAACCTTTCTCTGTCTTTGTCCAATCTCAGGCTTCGGAATTTATTTAACCAATCAGAGTCAATGTAAGTAACAGACAGCAGACAGGACCAATTAACATTTAGAATGCTTAACACTACCCCAACAATTCTTTCAAGTGGAAAAGCTAAGCAAATACATCTTACTGAGACTAATTTTTTTATAATAATATAAGACAGATGAAGGTAGGTAAATAATTTTTCAACCAGATCCTGCACATGCTCACTGAAAGTCTGCAAAGGAATGAAAAAACAACAGGAATGGTGAATGGTCTGTAAACATATAGCAATTCACATATGGAGCAAATGTTCACTAAAAGTTTGTGTAAGTTATTGCTAGAAGAGTTTTCCAATTGATGAAGAAAACTCTCAAGGAAAAAGAACAAAAGGAAATATGTAGTATGTAAGGTGAAAGGGAGACAGTGTCTATGATGAGGATGTGCAAATTTGTCTCTCAGATATTGATAAATGCAACTTATATTTTATTTTGGTTGTAATTATTCTTTGAGATTTACACTATCTCATACATAAACATATAGGTGTGTTATATGGAAGAGAAGAAATATAACTGAGTTTTAAAACAGAGTCAAGATGCAATAGGTGACTGCCGACATTGGTGAATATTAAAGACTGATGGCATAGAGAAATAGTTGACTAAATGGGCCAATTGAGGACACCGTAGGCTTTTATTCTTATTGTTTCACAACAAGAACTCTTCAGAAATTTGTAGATAATATTTGTACATACTGCATAGCTTAATTTTATATGATTATCTGACTGAAATTTAGGATTTTTAAAACTGTTAAACATGTATGGTAGTCTCAATGAATCTCAGATATCTGAATATTTAGTCCCTGTTGGATATAATTGGGGACTTTGGATTAGCTGAAGAAAATATGTCAGAGGGGTAAAACTTTGGAGATTGAAATAGTCATGTGCTATTTCAATCATACTGTCTTCCTTATTTTAGTTCAAGATCCAGCATAATTCCAAACTAAATCCTCCATTTTATAAGTTGTCTTGGTCATGGTGTTTTATTACAGCAATAAAAATTTAAGTGAATTTAATATGTCCATATGCAATGACTATGATGGAGTGAATTTATTCATATATCAATACACACATATAATTTTCATGTAATTTTTAAGAGATTCTGAAGATCTAAATACTGGAAGAGAGTTATTGTACAAGTTACTAAACCCATGATGTTAATACACAGCTTCTGATTGTTTTGTCAGATAATCATAAATTTTCATACTTTTCTATATGTTATTCAGTATTAGATTCCCAAACATCTATTATTGCAATGTTTTATATAGAAAAAAATGATTCAATTGAAGATGACATGAGAATCCATATCATAACCTAGGATAACTAAATAGTTTGTGGTTCTCCAGGGACTAAGAGGACTTGAACACACTTCTACAGGTTAGTTCTGTCTCACCTACTCTAACAAGGCTTCATTTTTTTTTTTTTTTGGTTTTTTGAGACAGGGTTTTTCTGTGTAACAGCCCTGGCTATCCTGGACTTGCTTTGTAGACCAGGCTGGCCTCGAACTCACAGAGATCTGCCTGCCTCTGCCTCCCAAGTGCTGTGATTAAAGGCGTGCGCCACCATGCCCGGAAAGGCTTCATGTACAATGACGAAACGTATATGATTATTCACTCTGTATGTCAGCCTTCATCAGTGTAGCTGTCATATGTCCTTCTCATGATTATGATACCAAACTAAAAGTTGAAAAATTTCAAATATGCTTAACAATTCTCTCCTTATAGTATGATCTTCAGAATGTGTTATTCAAAGCAAACTATAGAACCAAAACCTTAAATAGATAGGAAGAATGTTGCAAAGTTACAAAATAAATGGTTAAAATTGTAGAATTTAATGAAATTAATTGATCATATCATGTAGAATATTTAAATGTGCTATATATTTAATCTTGTTGACATAAACTTGCATATATATATGTATATATATATATACATATATATATATACATATATATATATACCCTACTATGTTGATAATTACCACTAACTATCACTCTCTATCTCTCTATCTTTCTATCATCTTATCATCTATCCATCATAGTTTAAATTCACTTGGAAGATGTAATGGGCCTCTTGGGGGAAATTATCTTTATTCAATAAAATACAAACTTTTACCCACTCTGGAGGATTCTGGAGGACAATATTATTTAAACAGGGTGTATTCTTCTGAATTTTATTATGAAATCTTTGTTGACTTCTGGCATGCAAGTATTTATCTCTTTTTACTACTTGGCAGTGAAAACAAAGTGACTAGCAGTCTTTACCTCTGTTACTGAGATTTCCACAAAATGGTGGCTTATATCCTAGAAGTGTGAACTGTCATAACCTGTCCTCTCTGTAAGTCAATTTCCAGAAATATTTTCATTGCAATAATAGTAAAATAGATTATAACATACATTAAATGTATCTACGCATACAACATAAGACAAATACATCTAAGTGTCCATATTTTTGACAACTTTTTTTGTCTTTAAACAAACATCAATCAAAAAATATATATATATATACACTGGACCTAAACTGCCTACACATGTTGTCCATAGATGTTAGGAAACTTGGTCTTCATGTAGATACATTGAAAGTGGCACTGGATGAGGGGTCAGTCTCTGACATGGACTCTGTTGCCTGTTAATGGAACACCTTACCCTACGTGGGTCACTTTGTTGGGCTCCAGTGCAAGAGGAAACTCTTACCCCTCATGGAACTTAACCTGAGGTGGATTTATACATGTAGTCTGCCCTCATCCAAGGAGAAAGAGAGGCGGGAGAGGGGAAAGAGGGTGGGAGAGTGGGACTGGGTGGGGAGGAGAGAGGGAGCTTCAATAGGGATGTAATTTGAATAATTAAATAAATTTTTAAAAAGAAAATTTACATTGTTTTAAAAATTTACATGAAATCTCAGTGGCCAAGAACCTCCATGTCAATAAAACATTATAACCTAAAAAATTAAAATAATAAAAAAATAAAATATAGACCTTAAAAATTTAACATCTTAAAAATGTATACCAAGAGAGACATAGTAGTCTTCTAGGATATGACTGATCTTTTCACAATTCATAATTTGAATGTTGTTTACTTGAAGCTAAAAATGCAGACACAAACAACCAATTTCTTCTTATTCTGTTGAATACAATGAATTAGAACTGGCTTTGTTTGGTTCTAACTCTTTGTCTTTCTGAGGCAAAGAAAAATAATTAGATCTAACCAATCTTATCTCCTGCTACATCACATCAAAGATATTGAATAAAATGTCTAAACATAGGAAACATGGCTCAGCAAGAGACTTCTCCACTCTTGTGCATTCAGATCTGTTATTATTCTCGCTTTTTCCTTTAAGAAATAGGCTTTTTACATAGGAAAGAGCTACGACTGATTTGCACTTCTTCTTCTAAGATTTCCTAAACTTTTAATGCATTCCTATGATAAATGATAGTGAATTAAAATAAAACTCTTACTCTTTCATGAAAAACTAAGAAATCAGAAGACTTGTTCTAGAAATAGCTTTCCTTACACTAGTAAGTTTTATCTCATTGTTAATGAATTAGATTCTTGTCTTCACTGAGATAGAAAAGCCCTCCTTTTTTTGTATTTTTTCACTCCCTCTTCCACTAAAGACTTTTACAACTTCATGTCATTGAATGCTTTGATGACACCATCAGAGCCAGCCACATCAGATGCCATGCTTTGAGAAGCAAACGAGACAGTAGAAACAGAACATTAGTGACACAGGCTACCATGAAGTCCTATATGCAAGACACTGAAGTGGTTTCTTGTGTTAACCATTGCATGGTTCAAAGATATAGTCTATAGCTTATTGGCAAGCTCAAAAGTTGGCAAGCTATGACAAACATGGCCAAATCCAGATCCTTGATTTCTTCTAATGCCACATTCAATTTTTCCCACTTTTAAACAATTTTTTTACTGTTTATTTATTACTTCAATTTACATCTCGATCACAGGTCCCTCCCTCCACCCCTCCCCGACCAACCTTCTCACTCTCTCACCCTCTCCCCCATCACCAACCTATTGTACTCCTCGGGTGTCGGGTGCCCTACACATCAGCCTCCTTCAGTTCAGCAGCCATATGAGGTCTAAGAGCTTCCTCTTGCACTGGGGGCTTACATGGCATCTCCACTATAAAGGTGTATCTGTGGTTGTTTGGTAGAGGCTGGCAAATATAGTGATACTTACAATTTCCTATTCCTGAGTCAGTTAATCCACAAAAGAATCCATCACATCCATGAAAACTAAATGAATTGATGTCATAGTTAGAACTGGAATCAGATTCACTTCCTCTTAGTTTAACTTGACCAAGAGTGGGCCACAATTTGCATCTTCCACTTTCTCCTTTGTCTTCTGCCTGTCAGTGTTTGGTGTTTAAATCTATTTGTCCCTGTTGATCATCCCTAAGAAAGACTACTCTATTTATGGAGCAGCGCAGAAATCACGACATGGAAGAGGGACGAGGAATTCTTTACAAAAATATTTAAAAGTGTTTTACAAAGGAAAAATTACTTTATTGACACAGCTGATTCAGAATTACAAATATAGCTGAAACGATTCAACAAGCTTTGTCAATATGTTGTTTGCAACATTATGGTGGACATTTGTTTTATAATGTTGCATCAAATCTATTGTCTGCCTCTCAGAAAATGGTTACCACAGCAAAAGAATACATTATTCTGGATCTGGGGCATGATTGAATACATAATTTAGGTTGTAGTTATACATTATCTTAAGTATCGAAAGCTGATTATATGGAAAACCAAAATATAGTAAGGTTGATATTGCATTGTTTTCTTCAAGTCAGGTTAAACGAACAGGCACAGTACACAATAGGAGAACAGAATAAGTCTTAAGTGATCTCAAAGTATATTATTAACTAGCTATGATGTGCATCAAAAGTTCAGTCTTTTAAATTTAAGTGATATTTTCATAAAAATTTTATAACCAGATAAACTTATAGACTATTTATCTCTAAAATATCTTCCTAGCTTTAACTTTCTCTGGAAAAAAGGAGGATTTTCCATGCTTACATTTATTTATATATTGTTAGTTTAATGAAAAATATTAAAGATCCTAATAATTATTCTAGGTATTGTCTTATATAATAAAAAGGCAAACCAGTCAGGACTAATGTCTGTAGTATTTTATTGTAGTCCTTTTATTGAATAAAACATCTGAAATTGAAACTACTTTACAAGGTAACTTGAAGTTAATGCTTTAAATTATAAAGCAATACATACACAATCTACTAGTCATTGGTTTCAACAAGTGTATTCTCATATGTTAAATATTGAATACCAAATTAAAAATTATGAATATCCATTTATATAAATAGAAAAATATGTATTATTTTCAAACATCTTCAAAATAATTATGCGAATTACATGTTTGTTTTCATGTGGCATGTTTTAAAGCCACAGGCGATGTGGCTTTTAAACTCTAGAGTCATAAAGGAAGATATAATTTTATGATCTAAATTAAGTCTAAAAAAAGTCTCACTTCTTTAAGTCAACCTTACAAATGCAATGTAATTACTTTCTCTTTGATATGAAGATAAAATATACTCTAAAATTTCATTTGAGTCTTCATTTTATAGGATACAGATTTTAATGGAATAAGGTAAGGTATTAGTATGAGAGTCTACTTAATTTCCGGTTCTAGATCCATGGTTATTGTTTTGAATCAGGATCAGTCCATCTTTCAGTTTAAACTTGTTTTAAGGAGGAAATAACTTTTTGCATGTAGGGTACAAAAAACTTGTTCCTGGTTTTCTTTTTAAAGATATATAATAGTTGTAAGAGAAATCTCATAATCTTAAAAGGATTACTTTCTAATCTTCCTCAAGAAGGAAGAGGAATAGGCAGACAATATGCTATCCAATGTTGAGCTTACTTCTGTTATTGTGTCTGTCCTTTTTTACACCTGGCAACCAGAGGAGAAATGCAACCATGATATTTTGACTCCAAACAGGAAAATTCAGCAAAATTTTTGAAGCCTATACTCTTATCTCATTAGGATAGACTACTAGAAAGAAACATATAGTTCTAATTTAATAATATGTCCAAATTTTCTAAGATATCACTAAGTAACTCTACATCTTACTTCACAGTTCACATAGGACTTGGCAAATTTCTTGTTACTTTAATCAGTTTATTTTCTATTCTATTTACCTGCCAAATGTTTGCATCAGGATTTGAAAGGAACCATGTTTTTCAAAAAGGGAATTCTTAGAGTACATGTGATTTCATTTCTTTTATGTAATTAAATACAAATGAGATAAAATAAAATGTTGCCAAACTCATGTAGTAACAAATAATTGTCAACTGACACCAGATTTGCTTCATTTTTCATAACCTTTTGGAGATCATCTTGTTTGTGCAGATATCAGGAGTTGTGAGTGTGACGGTCCTGTATTTGTTTTGTTCCATAATGTTGCTTTCATGCCTTTTCATACTTTCTTACTAATCTTATATTTTTGGTTCTGAGCCTAGCCTTTAATGGCTGAGCCATTTCTCCAGCCCTTTCTTACTAATCTTTAACAACCTATTTTTAAAAGGTATTTAGTACTATTTGCTTAGGGATAATTGATCATGTCTGTTTTAGATATTAAAAGGGAGGTTAATATTTTAATATCTGTAGAATATATATATATATATATATATATATATATATATATATATATTAGATACTGCTCCTTTGACATTTCTGCTATCGAATCTGGTGATAAGAAGCTTTCTTGAACTTATATTTTAAGAGAAGGGATGAAAAGTGTCTACAGCCTTTATAATAAAATCTTTAAAATTTAATTACTAATAATTTACACTAATAAAAGCAGTGTTAATTATACCTTGTATCTATGTATGTAAGTAGTGTAATGGAATACGTTGTAAGGTTTGAAATTTACAAATTATATTCATTTGTTTTATGTCACAGATATGTTTCAGTTCTGTTTCCCATACATACTGGAGTTTCAAAGTTAATCTTCTATTATTGCATGACCATAATAAGAGGAAATAATAGGCATAGAGATGTTAACTAGAATTATTGTCTTTATAAAATACTATTGGAAATAAAATAAATGAATTTATGTTAAAGTTCATTGTACATTTGGTGATGAGATAAACCTAGTTCCCAATGGAGCTTCTAAATCACATTAATTTATTTTAAAATACAAATGATTTTCCTGTAAGATCATGAATTCTTCACATGCAAAGAAGAATTTGCCCCATATCCATTTACATAATCTCAAAATTGATATTGAATTAACGGTGCTCTATTATGATAAAACCATTTTAGGAGTTTGTCCTGAAAGTCTATAAAATAATATGTTTTTAGTAGGGCTTTCCTAATTGTATTTTATTCTGAATTCTCTACTGATTTACAAGTTTACCTTTCTCCTAAAATGATTCAAAGTAGACATACCAATTTCTATGAGAAATGTTGAGTCCATGTGTAAAAAAAATGCTTTTGTGTAAAGGTTAAATGAAGTTTTCTAAATACAATACTTAATAACAAATTTAGCAGTCTTTCAATTAAAAAAAAACAAAACAAACAAACCTGAATTTCCTGACAGTAACTGTGTATTTCACACATTCTAGTAGAAATTTGTGAAAAGATACCACGTACAACGTTGTTTGTACTCTTCCAATCATCAGACATGGGCAAATAATTTCAGTCTCATCAAATGTTTTACTGAGTAATGCGTGTCTGTGCAAATGGGCAGTAAACACCAAGTAACACTGAAAGCGTAAGAGTTACATAGAAGCAGCAGACTGTCAGATGCTCCACAGACTCATAAATGGGTATTTCCTTAATCATTCTTATTCACAATATACACAATTTATGTAAATAACAACCCTGGAAATGATGGAAATCATTAGGATTCAGTTAGAGGAACTGACGATTAATTGTAAGAAAATTTATGTTCTCTAAGAAAAGGAACTAAAGAAACCGTGTCACAATAATATTTAGTAACTGAAATAAAGAAAATTAAGAAAAAAATAAAGAAAGCAAATATCCCTTAGTTAACTTTACCTATAAATGAAAATAATGAGAAATAAAACCAATCAATGTGTATTTGTGGAGTTTATGTGTATGGAAGAGAAGATTCCCAGGATGGCCAGCAGATGGCAATGTATTTCCTGGAACTGTAGTTCCCAGGGTTTGTAAACTACCTGATGAGGGTGCTGGGTACCAAACTTGTGTCTTACGCTTATTTATTAAAAATATAACTAAATGTATGTTTCCATGTAAGGTAGTTCATCTATATATTTATAACATATTTAAGTATTGGAAATATTAATTATGAAATTTGCTTTAATATTTTTTCAGGACCTCTGACAAAGTAAAATTTTATACTTGTTTTTCATTGAAATTTATTTTTTTAATTTATTTTTTATTTCTTCAAGTTACATTTCAATCACAACCCCCTCCCAACTGCCTCCATCCCATCCTCCCACCCTCTTTCCCCCCACTCACTTTTTTAAGTTTAAGGTATATCTTTTCCTCCCAACAGCTCCCGCTTTCAGTCCAACAAATGGACTTATAACAACAAATACAATACAAAACAACATAAATAATTAGGCCACAATTATGAGAGTTATAGGGCTTAGCATACATTCCCAATGTCCTGTCCATATGTATTTGGCACCTGACTTTAACATTCTACTATCTAACCATCTCCATGAGTTTAAAGTTCTATATCCAACTCAGCTTACATCCTATACTTGTTTTCACAGATTTGTATAAAACTAATTTTATCATTAGTTTTATAAAAAACATCATGATTTAGCTTTCCTGGTATTATTCTACTCCTTGTTGGGTTTCTTTCAGTAATTATGAACTCATTCAAAATTATTGTAATAATTTTATAGCTAGAAATTTTCTCAACCCACTAAACTCATTAATAACTTTTAAGTTTTCCAGTGACCAACAGTTAAAGTGCCTTACCATTCTCTTTAGTATACTATTTCTAAGACTATCAAAGGAAATGTTGTCCATAATGAAATATCATAAGTCCATAAGAGAAATCTGTATCTTAAATTAGTATGGTAGTGTTTTCATGCCTTAAATGAATTTTATAGTGAGAATAACATAATCTGTTTGAAACCTGGATTAATTATCTACAATGGCATATTTATGAAATAAAGATGGACGAATGAGCATAGGTTGCTATGAGGTTGGATATAGATGCATAATTGGGGAGATATCATGAGACTTAGTTTGGGATCACAGTTCTGAGATTTACAGTTTGAACTGTGGAATACTGCTTACTCATGAGTTCCAAAGTCACTGCTCAGTGTGCACTTCTGTTTTAAGTTTGATAATGATAAGTCATAGGGAAAAGGAAGTACAGAATGTTGCTTCAATGGAAATTGGTCTTTAAAATGCATCATAGCCACAGAAATGGAATGTTTTAAGTACCATAGAACATAAAACAATATCTAGACTACTTTTCCTTAGTTTTAGTCATATTTGTTTTCTTATCTTATTATTTTCTATTAGATGAAGAAAATAAAGACAGCACTCCAGTGTTCTTACTCACAGATGCTATGTAGAATGGTGAAAAATTGGGAAATTATGAGGACTAGAAATCAGAAAAATAATGTTTTCTTTAGTTTTTCATATTATAATAATGGTAGCCACCTATAATTGTTATAAAAGTTGTTGCATTGCCCAATTTCTCATTTGTTCTATTTATATTAATATTTGTCACATAACAGCTATCATACATTTTACAGCTATGTAGGTCATCTGTGTGGACAAATAT